>JAPXFQ010002779.1:0-232430 GCA_028564705.1 Apricaphanius iberus | reverse complement strand
TTCTTATTTTACCTGGGTGTATACTTTACCACATAACCGCCATGTTCACCTATGCACAGCTCTCGCGAGAACTCAGCAGCTCATCCTCTGTCACCAGCAGTTCATGTTACACACATAATCTTTCAGCAGCTGATAAACACAATGAGAAATTATGATAAAAAGAAAAACTTTCAGCAGATTTTTCATCTTGTTTTCTGGGAAATCTGCAGATGTTAAATGAAATAAATGCTCCTTCCTGTAGGTGATGTCAAACTGTTTCTATTCTGTTTCCTGGTGTAATATTTTAAATATTTCGAAAGTCTGCCGCACGCAGTCATTGGAGGCCGTTTGCTCAGCAGAAAGCTCGCTGAATGCGCCTAATTTTCGGTGAGTTTTCTGCCTCAAGAGGCATTGAGGTAAAAATCAAACAGCTTTGATAATTTCTTGCCTCGCAAAACTCACTTATGTGCACTATATGAGCTGTGTGCTGATGGAAAATATTCAAGGGACCAATCAAAAAGCGTTCTCGGCTCACATGATTCCAAGATGGCAGCTCCCTGTCAAATGAAATGGAGAACGAGACATCAAGACACTTGTCCCTGTTCTTGAAATCTGACAAGCTGACATTGTAGAGATATCTTCTACGCGAGCTGCAAACTCACCAACAATTAGGTGCACACAGCAAGCTATCTGCTGGGCAAACGGCCTCGAATTACTCTTATCAAAACACTCCAAACAGCAAAGAAGCACTCCTGGGACGCTCCGAACTCACAGAGAAATAGTTGTAGTGATTCTGAACAAAACATTGATGAAACGAAGGAGTTTTGTAGCAGATAGTGCCTCATTTAGAGGCAGAGCATTGGCTTCCCCACCAACTTCCGTGGATATACGCTGATCTTGAGTGGATGTAAACTTCTCCTGAAGGACTCCACGTGACTGGGTGAGTAAATGAACATGATGCATTGTAGATGAATCCAGGATGAAAAAAAATCAAACGACCCATTTAAGGAATCCCAGTAGTTTGCATTGAGTTATTGACTGGAATTTGTACCCCATATTTTTGTCCGTCAGATTACACTATTTTAGAAATACTAAATCAGATATTACTCAGTACTCAAGTCAACCTTTTTACTCTTAGTTGAGCATTTTGCTTTCACTTGAGTAAAAGGATGTTTAAGTAGTTCTTGTCTTGAGTTCAGTTCTGTGGAGCAGCAGCCTAAATAAGGTCCTGCTCCTGTAGAGCTTCCCACAGAGCCGATGATCAGCAGAAGAGGTGAACTTTGGCCGTTTGTGGTACATAAAGCAGCATAAAAACATCCATCACAGCGTTATCTTTAACCTGCGGTGGGTTTCTAACAGATGACGTCTCTGGATCGGTTTCACAGGAAACCACCAAAGCTGCTGGATCCTCTTCAAACTCCACAAGTTTAGAGAGTCGTCAAATGCAAACGTAGGTAGATGTTCCTTTCTCAGTCTCTCGGCTGAAGGCCGTTTTAGAATCGAGCCGCTCTTTAGGGTTCTTCCTGTAAGGGGTCAGAGGTTGCAGCGCCTGAATGTGAAGCGCTGAGATTCCTGTTTAACGTTTGATCTGTTTGCTCTAAATGCAGCAGAGCAGTTCTCCATCTTTAGAACCAGGAGCGACCCGACTTGTCCTTTCTGGATGACCTTTTATCCCGGATCGGCTCGGACGCCCTCCGCCCAGACGTCTTCCTCTCTCTCGCCTAGTTAGGGACGCTCTGAGCGCGAAGCCATTAGGCAGTACGAGGCGAGAGTCTGGAACGAGATGAGAACAGTAGGAAGGCAATAACCGGGCCTTGTTAGAAGAATTTTATTGCTGGGCTCCGAGTGCAGGCAGCAGCAGGCTTCCCACCAGGATGTGTATCTGTGGTAATGGAGCTGCAATAACCTTAGCTTTTTTTAATTCCTCTCATGTTTAATGTAGCCGCTTTAAAAAGACATTCAGGGACGTTTGAACTGAAGCGACTGTGGTGGATTTTTATTTTTTTCCTGCTGATCCAGCTTCGCTGCTCTAATCTTCTGCTCATCTTCTGACTGAAGATTCTCGGTGTTTCATACAGACCTCCACCCCAAACATTAATCATCATTCTGTAGCTTTGTGTGTGAGAGAGATGGAACGGCAGATGAGGACATACAGCAGATTGAGCTATTTGTTATCACAGCTTATCCCAACACCGGGAGGCCGGCTATTATCCTGCCGGCGTTGGGAACGGCAGCTGGAGAATGGGATTCCTCCCTCCGCTCCACTGCGGGATTGCTTTTTTCTCTCTTTCCTGCATTTTCTGATGGATTCAGAATACATTTCTTGTTCACGTTGGTGTAGGTCAGAGAGGTGACGGTGAGGAGGAGGAGGAAGATTTGTGCTGATACGAAGCCATGTGAGGATGCTGAAATGCTATCTGCTCAGCTGGGAGACGAAACATAATGTGAGGAATATGTTTGTCTGATCCAAATAACAACACATGACCATTTAACTCTCAGATTCCCGGGTGACATCAGCCTCAAGGTCTCACCAAGGCTGCTGACACATTTCTCCACATCGTCTCTTAAGACCTAGAAGGTCAAATAGTTATTCCATGGCTTTTAGTCGGTAGCGAGCAGCTTTACTCTGGTAGTCCCCCACGGTTGTGTGTCAGTACGCTACATATTGCTGTTAAAGTTATGTCTTCAGATTCTCATCCAGACTGCAGTGAGTTCCCAGAAGCCTCTGTGGTTACAGTAGCAACGTAAATAATGTCATTGGTAGAGTTTAAAATGTTCCATCCTCCCTCAGACTCTAAGATTCATCTATTTATACTAGGGATGCAACGGGACATGGTAAAGTACCGGACTGTGCGGTACGCCGTGCATGGGACAATCCG
This sequence comes from Apricaphanius iberus, assembly GCA_028564705.1. Lineage (NCBI taxonomy): Eukaryota > Metazoa > Chordata > Actinopteri > Cyprinodontiformes > Aphaniidae > Apricaphanius > Apricaphanius iberus. The sequence goes on along the minus strand of JAPXFQ010002779.1, from coordinate 229,572 downwards.
TCCTCCTGTACCGCGGGACTTCGGTACTGCCAATGATTTTTTGCTGGTAATTAGTTACTGCCGGCCCGACGTTACCAAACTGCGCCACGCTCCCAGACACAGGTGCAACAACCAGCTCGCTGTTCCCCGCTCCAGCAGCTGGTTGGCGTAGAGACACGACCTCCTCTCCACAATGCGCGCATCACAAAGCACCGTGAGTAGCAAAAAAAAGTACACGGGTCGGTTGCGCTTTTTTCAGAAATCAGCCCTGGTGTGAGGCGCTGCTCAAATTTCTCCCGACTTGAGCGCTTTCTGCCCGGGCGGGCTCCAGCATTCAGGGGAGGCGGGTTGCACTGTGTTCATCTCCTCTTTGCGGTGCGCCGGAGCGCGAAGCAAAGAGATGTGCTGCGCTCCATTCATTGATGCACACACACATGCCATTCGAGCAGCGGGCATACGAAGAATATTTATCCGCCACCTGTGTCAGTGTGGTCAGATGCGCTCTCGTTTAAAGAACCGGTAAAATACAGAAAACATTCTGTTACTCCGGCCCTGTGTGTGAACCATAATCCCAGAGAGACGTACAGCTCCTTTATGTTGTATTCTCTCGGCTTTCACCCGCCCACACCTGTAACTTTGGACGGGTTAAGTTAACTGTGGCATTCTGCTTTTGTTCCAAAAAAAATTAAATATATGTTTTGGGATTAAAAAAAGCAGTCTCTTTCTGCACAAAACATGTACCGAACTGGACCGTGGCCAAAGTACCGAGGTACGGACCGTACAGTGGACTACCTGTACCGTTGCACCCCTAATTTATACCGGGTTTTAGTGTTTGTCCTTAGGTTTTATAAGGCTGCTGCAGACCTGGCTGTTGTTTTATTTAGTTAAATTATCATGTAATTACATTTATTTACTGTCCCAAATCAAGGAGGCCCAAAGCACTGTAAACCAAAAAGGTGCAATTCAAAAACTACATACATAAAAATATAGAAACCAGTCAAATAATTAAAACCAGTCGACAGCTAGGGCCGCCTAGACGGATGATAAAGCATGCTAGTCCAAAAATAGTTCAACTTTCAAACTCTCTATGGAAGTAGCGTCTCTCATAGCCAACGGTTGTTGGTTCCAGAGTCTCGGAGCCAGAACAGCAAACACCCAGGTCCCTTCAGGACTTACAGTTATCAGAACCAGCAGCACACACTGGTCCGGAGTATTTTGAACGGTAACAAGGGAGACAAGATGGTGCCGTATGATTCACTAGAATTCCATAGAGATAGAGATAAGGATGATTCAGTCTCCATAGGGGGTATTAACATATTTATTTAAGTGGTACAGAAAACTCTGTTGGGCCAAAGCTCTCTCCCTCTAACAATGTATCTCTGCACGCCTGTCTGAATGTTCAGCTTATATCAGAATGAACTACTGTACAGTCATAACAATAACCGAGGAGTCCTTCAGTTACACCCGTGTAGGTGAAATGTCCATTATTCTTCCACTTAATTTCCAGCAGTATGCCATATTCCCTGTATGCCTTTACTATTAATTACTAATCACTAAACAAAACTAATCTTCAAAATAATTTTCCCACTACACTCCTCCTTTTTTTACACAAATAAAAAACAAATTATTTGAATATGTTAATAAATTCCATAATGGGAGTGGGAGAGAGAGACAAAAACAAAATAATGATGACACAATTGATTCATATCCAGACATTAATCGCGCTGGCCAAACGAATTAACTAATAGTAATCGGGAATTCGTCCATTTAGATGACTTCGAGACATAACTTGTCTGGTCTTTTACTTTGTTTAAGCCACTTGTGGTGTTCGTTCTTTGTTCACCAGTCAGTTGATTTGATGGGAGAAAGACGTTCTGACGACCTCCCTGCCCCTGGGATGGCCACACTTTGTCTCATCATCTGCAGGGAACTCTAAAGGAAATCCAACTCAGATGTTATGTAGCCTCTTCAGCACGTCTCGACGAGATATTAAATCTTGACTTGTGTTGAACCGCATACTCTTCCATGTGTTGTTGGTTCTAGGCTGTTTTCGTAAACGCAAAGGTCCCCCTCTGGTCCCTTTAAGCCTCTGCACAATCCAGTACGGTACGGAACGGGACGCTTTGACGGGTTTCCATTACCTGCGTCTGTTCTGAACCGACCCATTTTATCAGACTACCTCTGCCTTGGTTCCAAGCGTGCCGAAGCGACCAAAACGCCCTCCTATGGACTGATTGGTCCGGTAACATGATATCCCTCTCACTGCTACAGCAGCAGTAGCAGCTGATTGGTCTGGAGTCGTTTGTTTGTCTCAGAGTAAGCTATAGTTTAAAGGTTCTAATAAGCAGAACACTGAAGGTAACTGCAAGAAACCTAAACTTAAAAGAAATCAGGGTGAATCGTGATTTGTATAAATTTTTAACAATTTGAGGATCTTGTAATTATATACATTATTGAGTCCATGAACTTCACCATGTTGTCATGTTGGCTGAGAGGTTGGTGTTTGTGACTCCTGATTGGTAGGTCCAGGTTCATGTATTACTGCTAAGCTTAAAGTCTTTTTCACAGTAGGTTCAGATTCACATTCTTCCTGATTTCAGAAAAAATAATTTTTCTAGATTAAAAAATATATATTATTTATATTTTATTTTTAATTTTTTTTGTAGGTTTTGTATTTCAATAAATGAAACCAAAAACGAAATTTTAATTGCAGAGCAGTACTTTTAATTTGAGATTTATCATTGGACTATTTCTTCTATTTATTTTTGTGTCAAAATATGATTCCCCTGGCTAATATTATTAACTTTTAATTATAGGATTAAAAGTTCAGGATAGAGTGAGGATATTTACAGAAACACTTGGAGATAGGGCTGGGCGATATGGCTTAAAAATTAAATCTCAGATTTTTTTTTACACCAAATCTGATTTCCGATTGTAGTAATGTTTTCCTGCCTGATTTTTTTTTTTTTTTTTTTTTTTTTTTTTGCGTAAGGAGAAAATGCATGGGATAAAAAATATTTTCAAAAACCTGCTTTTATTGCAATCACCCAGTCCTGGAGCTGACTTGAATTAAAACTTAGTCCTTCAGGACCCCAAAGCGCTTTACACTACATTCATTCATTCACTGTATTGATGTATTATTGTTCTTATTGTAGCTTTTTATTAAAATGTTCCATATTTTTTCATTTAACTTTAGCTTAGAGTTTAATATTTACTTAATAGCTGTATATTTAGCTAGCCAGTTTAGCTTGCTAACTAATTTAAATATTTAGTTTGAAACTGTGACGTTTATAAATGACTAAATAACTTGGATGCAAATATTACTTAAAAACGAGCCCCAATTTTTCTGTTACGACTAAATATCAAATTATTGTGGTTACATTTGGGCTTTGTAACTTTACAAACAGCTCTATATCCAGTTGAGTTTCTGCATGAGGAACGAACGATAGCAGAAGCTCTCAGCAGCAGCTGTGGTCAGAGGATGGAGTGTTTCGCTCTGCAGGGTGAAGCCGGCAGAGACACTCTAATCTGTGATGAAGCCTTTTAAAGCTGTGGAGCTTTAAGTTTGTGTTCGTGATGCAAAGACCTCGTAGAGCTGGGAGGAAGGCGACTGGAAGTCCTGTGGATCTGTGTCACCGGGTGATTTCATGAGCATGGTGAGTGTGTGACTGCCTGCAGTGGGTCCTACGTGTGGTGGTCTCTCCATGCGGCGCGGGAGAACGTCCTCCTGCTGAACAGATGGAGGTTAACTGGTAGCACTGGTGCAGAGCCAACCTGACCTTCAACACTGGCACCGCATGCAGCTCTACGCTCCAATCTAACAGCAGCTCTCTGAGCCAAGAGGAAGAATCATGGCAGTCTTAGCCAGGCCCCTCCTCCACCATACAGTCCACCAGCTGCCAACTGCACCCTAAGCTGCCAGTGGGAGGGGGGAGCTGCATCAAGATCAGAACGAGAGATAGCAGATAATGAGGATTTGCAGAGTAATAAATGACAAAGGGAATTTTGGGATAGAACGGTGAAGACGGAAATAAATGATTGGCACTAAAAATAGGATGAGCTGCAGGAAGCCATGCAACAGTGTCCCATAATAAACACTCTGCTGCTCCATCTGGGGCCATGGCGGTTGGAGAGAAACACATTAACTGTAGATCTGCTGCACATAGAATGGAGTCCACAGAGAAATCAAGATCCGAGCCTCCCTTGGGACAGAATCAGAGGCTGAAAACCCAAACTCCAGGTCTGACTTCTGCAGAAATGTATAGAGAAACTTCCTGTTGACACTCCTGAAGGTCTTCATGGTTCCAGAACCCCTCCTGGGTCGTCATGCTGGGAGTTTTCTAGTTCTCTTTCAAGTAGGAAACTTGATCTGGGACCATGGGCGGAAGATCCAGGGCAAAAAATGTTTTCCTTTAAATGATGCAGCATCTCAACTTTTCAATTCTGATAAAAATTTTAAGCAGAAGAAATACACTGGATTCATCTTACTATGCTTTAATGACGTAAAATAACACTCAGCTGCTGACTGAAGTCACCTTAGATCACTGGTCCAGGGAATGCAGCTTTCATCCACGGAAAGCAGATGATATAAAACAAGTGGGCTGCTACATTCTTATTGTTTTAGACATGAACCTGACCTCTGCTGTGTTTTCTTACTCTGTTCTTCTTTCTAACCCTGATTTAATATTTTGTGTCTTTGCTTTCAGCTCAGGTTTCATGAACAATTTCCAGTTTTGTCAGTGACAGCTTTCATTAATTTCGTGAAGGTTATATTAATATACTGTATGTTGGCATTCTTTTCCATAAGGAAAGGGGATTTTATTTGTATATCACACTTTCTTTTTTTATCATGTCCTGTCTGGCACTGTGGTAGTCAGAATCAGTTTCTGAGTTCCTATTATAAGACAAACCGATTTACTTTCTGTAGCAGAGCATTACAGCTTTTGCTACAGTTCTCCACCTGATACATATTTATGAAAATTATTTATAAATGATTGCTTTGGGATTAATTTCTTGAGGTTATGGACACAGAAAGGGAAAAAACAAGAGAGAAGAAAAAGGAAAATGATGAGTAAACAATCAGTAAGATGGAGCAACTTAAACAAAACAAATCCAATGAAATGAACTAAAAACTAAACACCCACAAATTACAATAATGTGTATAGTAATACAACAACAATGTCCCTGAAAAGCCCCTGGCACCAACCAACCAGTGATGACACCCTCAGGCTAAGAATGCATCCACAAAAAACATCGTCCCCACAGCCGTGTGCGTGTGTGAGCATGCAGAAGCACACAAGACAGCTGGTGTGAGGAGCCGCCAATCCGCCGGACAGGAATCGACGCAGACATGAAGGAGGTTGGCGACACGGACGCCCAGAGGGCCCCAGAGTCAAGGAACCCCAGACGGACTGTCGCAGGGCCGACCATTCCGCCGAGGGAGGAACAGAGGGAAGCTCCCGGGGAACATCCAGCAGCTACAGCGCAGCGGACAAACCCAAAAAGGAACCGACCGGGCTTAGAAACCACAGAGCAGACAGTGGATTGAGCGCCAGCTCCGGCCACTGTCGAGCCACCCAAACGGCACCACCAATGAATTCAAAGCCGGTACGCCCAAATGAGGTGCCCCAACCAATTCACGGAGGGCCACGGCCCGATGCACCCGCTGCTCAGCCCACCCCGGCCAGGCATGAGCCGGTCTGCGCCCGGGCCCTCAGCCCCAGACAGCAAGAGCTACCAACGCACCGGCGGCAGGCCTGATAGCGCTCCGGCGCTATGCCGGATTTCCGCTTTCACTCTAAACCACACCACTGTAGGCCTACTGAAGCCTATCGGTTATAGGCATAGATTATATGGCAGGGGTTTTCAATCAATCAGATTGATGTATCAGTTACTCCACGTTCTAATGTTAGGATCTTTGTTGACATCTTTGTGCGCATGCATGAGTGGTTGGGTCGCAGAAAGCTAACAAAATTTACGTACATTTCCAGCAGGCAAAATCTCAGATATAACCACGTTAACATTTTAAAACTGCGAGAACTTTATAGAGAATCTTAAAATCGCAATTGACGGCGAAACAGAAGTTACTTAAAGCGCCTTTTAGGTATGTGAAAGACGTTTGTTTGATTCACCGGCGTCATGGCCACATATCTGCCGGGGACATTTATCACTATTCCTAAAGCCGAGCCTTCACACATGAAAAGTTTACGGCTTTCAAAAGACTGGAGGCCTGAGATTATGTTGATTAAAGGGGAGCTGGGCCGGTCTCTGCGAAACAGAAAGTCGTGTTTGTGCTAAAAGGGGAGGTCAGACGAGCAGATACAGCGTGATTCGTATCAGCTGTGAGGAATTGGAAAGAATAGTATAATGTTTTTTAAATGTCTTTATGGAAACGCGTTAAATTGACCTCTGACAACTTTAGTGGCGTCTGTTCTCTGGTGAAAAAACAAATATCACCGCTTACACGGTTCTTTATTAAAAATCCAGTCTTGGATAGAAACATGCCACCATGTTGCAGCTGATTGAATTGGAAGCAGGTGTTAGGATAGGATTTCCAGCTGCTGCTACAGCGTGAATAATCAGGTGCTGATTGCGGTTTGGGACGTCTGTATCAGAACGCGAAAACAAGATAACGCAAAGGATTTTAAAATATGCAAACCTCACGTTTTTTTAAATAAACTTTCTCTAAACCTATAAATACCTGATAATTTAAAATAAATGGTGCATATTTTTCAGAAAAAATAATGTTTCCTTGTTCATGACCTTTAGTTAATGGTTAGGCTACTAATTAATTCCTAGTTACTTTTGAATATTATAACTGCCACCTACTGACCTGTCTTGGTATGACTGTAGCATATGTAGACTCAGTTTGTTATACAAGCAATACCTGCGCAGGTAAGTGACTAGTTAAAGGCAGGGATGTATTCCTGAACAGACTTACCATTCTCTACTGCTCTACACATATATATGTCATATATAATGTCCACTTATATCCACAAAAGTCATCAGAATCTTTAAAGCAATGGGTATTTATCAACATGTTCTCCCAGGGGAGCACAACCCTGGATCTCGCTTAACATTACGTTGTTCGGCTTAGTGGCCTCCCAGGGGAAAAAAAAAGTTCAGGCTCAGGATTTTTTTTTTACTATCACCCCTGACCGGCGGGCAGATGCATCAGTTACTGGCAGGGAGTCCGGGAGGGGAAATAGGCCCCACTAAGTGTATGGCCTGAGATGTGCCAGGCGAGAGGCGAGCCAACCTGACAGGTAGACAAAGACGTACAGAAACATGCATACAAACCCTCCCTATTACGCACCACATTTACACCAGCACACTAAGACAACAAAGGGAGGACGCTCTACACTCATTCATACCCCAAGGTCCAGGGACCGATGCCCCAACGGAGCGACCCCTCAGACTTCTGGGTCAGCAGAAACTTGTGAACTGATGTGTAAAAAAAAATGTTAGTCAACATGTTTGTCGTATTAAGAAGCAGCACATGAACACATGAGAGAATAAATACGATGACACTGATCCAACTCCAACAGCATAAGCACGCTCCCATGATACCTGGCTGAGGTCTCACATCTGATGATTGATAATGCTTTCTGCCGGCCTCGTCCAATCAGAAGCCAGCACTTTCCCTGACACAGAGAAAAGAGCCCGCCCACTAATCACATCAGAGCGAACAGAGAAGCTGATAAATCACATTACCAGCCAGACGTGGCGTAGCCTTCGTCAGGCTGTGGGTCTCTGTCCGAGCAGCCCTGAATGAAAATGGGGGGGGGGGTAATCTGATAGACACAGAGGATGGTGGAGGGAGGAGGAGAGGAGGGTGTTGGTGTTCAGTCTACGTCTCTGCCTCTAGCTTCCTCAACATGTACTATGTCTAACACTGGAAGGATATTAAAGGACATTATTACAGATATTTATATTAGCCTATAAATATTAATGGGTGGATGGATGGATCCATCATCCATCAGAGATCTGATTGTTCCATATGTTCCTAACAGAGCACTTTGGTCTCTCATCTGAATGAAGCTGAAAAGCAGCAGCAGTGAAAAAAGATTGGCAGTGGCAAAAAAAAGATGAAAGTGTGAAAACTTGATTGTAAATGAGTTAATTGTTTTAATGCATAGGGTGACATAAGCTACATTGGGACACTGATACAATGATACAATACCATATATGCCTTTTCCATGTTTTTATGATTAATAACTAATTTTTTATATTTTTGTGTTGAAATTATGTAATAAAATATACTTATTTAGGCCTTACAGTTCTTGTAACATTAATGTCCAAATTTTTTTTTTTTGCAAAGGCAGTTTCAGGTACATTGAGCCAGTCAAACTGCAAAGGGAAATCGTAATTTATCATCAATTTTCAAAAACACAATTGCTTATAGAGCCAGATAATATTTAAACTGCATTAAACAAACATATTTATAGCATTAAAAACAAACACATTTGGGTGCAAACCCACATATTCAATAGAGCAATTAAAGTCTTTTTTTCGACAGCATAGATCAGTGAGCTGATGTCAGTGCCGTGTGTGTACGTGAGTGTGTGTAATTGCGACTTGTGTGTGTGTCGGTCGGTATGCGAGTGTGTGTGTACGCCAGGGATGTCCAAACTTTTACTACAAGGGCCAAAATCATCAAGTTGAAAGTGTCCATGGGCCCAAAAAATAAGATTTTTAAAAAATATATATAAATTAAACATGTAATATCTTAATAAAACAAATAACGTACTAAAGATTTTTAAAGGATTGTAGAACACAGGGCTTTTAAGGTTTGCCTTATTAAAAGAAATCATTAAGTTTTCAAAAACTTCAGAGCGGCTAAATTTAAAGCGAAAAGCTTCTTTTTTGTTCTCAGCAGAGGAAACTGGGTTTGGTTCAGTGTTGCTTTGAAATTCTGTGATGTTTTTAGCCGTTTTTGGTTGTCTCTACATCTGCTGTTGTGTTAGCTGTTTATGCAATGAAACGAAAAAGAAAAAGAAATATGATTGTTAAAAGATGAATAGTTTGTTTTGTGCCGTTGAACATTTTCTAATCCTTTTGTTAACAACAAAAAAAGAAAGTCTCCATCTTCATCAATCATTTGTATTGTTATGCCAACTGCAGAATGTACCGATCTTAAAAGGTGGTTAAGGGCCGTGCAAAATCAGTCCTAGGGCTTCACTTTGGACATCCCTGGTGTACGCACATATGCACACACTCAAACACATATGTATGTGTGTTTGGGAATGAAACAGACGATGGCCCATCTTAGCTGAAACCATGTGGCCCAATTTTTCCTCGTTGGGTAAACTGGGCCACACAGAAAAACACATTTTCAACAAAAAAAAGTTTACATACCAAACTAACAGCATTATTTCTGATTTATGCCATTAAGACAGATATTATGCATGCTTGGTTTTTTCATAGATTTATCATCCTTTATAATAGTTTAAGTAGATTCTGTATGCCAGGCTAATAACCATGCAGCTTTCTGGTGAAGTCTTGATGTGAATTATTGCCCCAACCACCATCGCAACCATAAGCCAATCAAATCACATGCTGCTTGTGAAGCACAGTTATGACAACAGTTTGAAATGCTTTGCAGTCATTGGCTCTACATTCCAGAGGGCCTGGGACCCCCCCAACCTTAAATGGCCATTTTATCACCCTATATTTTGAGTTTCACTGACATTTTTTTCACTTTCAATTTTTATTTCACTTTCAATACAGAAATTTTCACTATTTCAGATTTAAAATTAAGATTCACAGTTACAATAATATTTTTCAATGCTAAATTTGATTTTCAGTGCCACAATTTTTTTTTTTCAGCGAATGTCGTCCTGATCACATACATTAACCCCCAAATGCGTTGTCTGCTCAGATGTTAGCGTACTTTCTATGTTGAACACATAAAGAGTTGATGACAGGAGTGCGTGGAAGATGATCCGTTACTGGGATCCCAGTCACAATGCAGCCACTAGAGCTGCTGCAGCACCAATCAAGCTCCTGGATGTCCCTGAAGGTCCGTCGCCTCCGGAGGATAATCACAGTGGTCCATGGTCCTACATCGAGGGACGGCACCACTAATGAAACAGTCAATCAGCAGCCCAGCGAAGAGCTGCTTTTGTTTCGGTTTCTGGTAACTTAAAGAAGGAAAAGACCACACTGTTAAATGCCGAGTTGCCGTTTTATATAGTTTACAGGGTATCCGGAACAACTGCAGGCACGCCGTCATGGCAAAGGGCAGGACAAGAGCAACGAAGAAGAGCAGGGTAAAAATGCAAACATTTAGCTCCCCCTTTTGGCTGAAAGGATCTACAACACTCCTCCCCCACAAAGTATGAAATATGACCCCACACAATTATTCATCATCAGTGCCTAAAATTAAACTTGTATTTAAGCAAAATACTTGAAAACAAAGCAGTAAGGCTTTTATGCAAAACCAAAAAAATTTTTTATTAAACACTCTCAGGAGGTTTTCAAGCATGCTGAGATCTGCGGACTACCTTTGGCGTCACCTCCTCTGATGGCTTCTTGGGCTGATCCAAAGATACATCCATCTGAGGTGCTTGGCTGCTCACCCTCTTTAGGCGCCTCAGGCATCTGTCCTGGCTGTGCCTGAGCCTGCCTGGCTTGGTCCTCCATAAGTCACTGGTGGCAGCTCTGTCTGGATGGTTATATCCTGGCGTCATCATAATGGAGATGGACATGGTCCTGATGTCTACGGATCATGCGCCCATCCACCAACTACACCACGTAGGAGACAGGACCGCACTACGCCTGGACCACTCCTGGCAGCCTCTCTCCCTGAGTTGTTGCTAAAGTTCCTCACATAAACCTCAACACCTGGGCTTAATTGTCTCTCTCGTGCATGTAGATCATGTCTCTTCTTTTGTTTTTCCTGTTCACAACCCTTGCCTTAGTATCAGGACGGAGCGAATCCAGCCTGGACTTAGGCCTACCCCCCATTAACATCTCTCTGCTGGTGTCAGTACGGTAGTGGTCTGTGGCATAAGGTGATATTTAAACAGAAACCGTGAAAGGCTTGTGCCTAAAGAGTCACCTGTCATGCGCTTCGGACCGTCCTTCGCCATCTGAACCGCCCATTCCGGCAAACCATTCGAGGCCGGATGGAAAGGAGCCGTCAGAATACCATTTTGTCCCATTAAGTCACTAAACAGTTCACTAGTAAACTTGGGACCATTAAAGGTTCAATATGGAATATTTTCATAAAAAGCTACATTTAAAAAAATAATACAGCCATGGGGCGTTTAGAAGTATGCAGAATGAAAGTAAAACATTTCCTGAAAAAATTATATTTGAATTAAAATATAATGTACATTTAAAACGGGCACGACAATGCCGTTATTTCCATCTACCAGCCAGTAGTAAGAGCCATTGCAGGTTGACAGATACTGTCTCTTTGATCCAACTATACGTTTGGCACAGCTGGGCTGGTACTGGGAAGAATGGTGGAGTCAGCAAGTCCAGCAGCTGCTTCAGAGCCCCAGAGATATTGCTATCCGTCTCAGGAGAGGAGTCACCGCAGAAGAACAGAAACTAGAATAGTTTAGGTGAAGCCTACACTAGATGGACCCACATAAAACATTTCTACGCCATCAAACACACGCAGAAACAGAGACTTTCCTCCTGGATCGGTAAGCTAACTAACCAGCTAACTTGACTAGCTAGCTAACAGAAACTAGAGTAGTTTTAAGTGAAGCCTACACTAGATGGACCCACATAAAATATTTCTACGCCATCAAACACAAGCAGAAACGGAGACTTTCCTCCTGGATCGGTAAGCTAACTAACTAGCTAACTTAAGTAGCTGGCTAACAGAAACTAAAGTAGTTTTAGGTTAAGCCTAGAGGGACCCACATAAAACATGTCTATGCCATCAAACACGCAGGAACGGAGACTTTCCTCCTGGATTGGTAAGCTAACTTAACTAGCTAGCTAACAGAAACCAGAGTAGTTTTAGGTGAAGCCTACACTAGATGGACCCACATAAAATTTTTCTACACCATCAAACACACGCAGAAACGGAGACTTTCCTCCTGGATCGGTAAGCTAACACACTAGCTAACTTTGCTAACGTTAGCTGTCAGTTAAACTCCTCTGGGATGAATTCCTCACTGGACACAGTTCAGATTGGTCACTTTATGTGAGTTTTTATAGTGAGACCTGATTTACCGTGAGTTTATAGTCCTCACAAATCTCCCGGGTCTTATCAGAAAACTGGACCGATTCAATGATGCCCAATGCCTGTAAGCGGTCTAGCTCCTCTTCGGCTTTTCCTTTCATTGCATAGGGCACCACCCTGGGCTTATAGAAACGCGGTTTGGCATTGGGATCAATTTGAAGCTTTACAGTCACCCCTTTCAGTGTGCCCAATACATCCCTGAAAACAGCCTTTAACTGCTGCAAAATACTCTCTGTAGTTTGGGCATATTTAATCTCATGCCTCTTAAGCTTTATTTCATGCAGCCAGTCCCAACCCAAAGGACTAGAACCACTGCCTTTTGCAAACACCGGCCTCCCCTCAGCCCTCTGTCCTCCTGCTACAATGTCCACATGTAAAACCCCAACATGAGGTATTGGCTGACCTGTATACTGTATGTCCTCAGTTTAAGCCCTGAATGACTAAGTGGTGGCGGCTTGGCTCCCCATGTCTTCCTGTAAATCTCCTCACTGATAACTGATGCTGTGGCCCCAGAATCAGTCTCATACCTTATGTTCTGCCCATTAACCCATAACCTGTTTGCTCCTCATCCGTTTCCAGCCCAAACATGTTGAAGGTGCAAGCTGCCTCTGTCTCTGCTTCTTCTACATGGTGGGTGTCCCCTGGTGCTGTCTAGGCTTCCTTTTTCCTGGCTTCACCTTATGTTTAGCACCTCAATATTTTTTTTCTTGGCCCTTTTTATTACACACTTGGTAAACAGCCTCTTTGACTTTACAGTCATTTGCATAAAATGCACCTCCACATCTGCAGCATTCCACATGCTTCGAAGAACCCACAGTCTTTCTTTAAGCGATTCCACAGACTGTGACCCAGTCTGTCCTTTCTGAATGTCCTTAGCATTACTAGCCATTTCCATGCCCTGAGCACTTTCTAAAGCCGCATTCACACCGGCCAGGAAGCAAACGCTCAAATGGACGAAAGTTGATGCTTTATAATTAAAACCCAGCTGCTGGCACAGTTTGTATTCTGCGTTGGCACATCATGTCAGTTTGTCAGCGGGCGGGCAGGGATTTCTCTGGTGATTCTGTTATTTCTGCACTTTCCCTCCCTCTGCTCCTCTCTTCCTTGTGTCTTTCTTCTATTTCCTCTACCTGACATAACCATCTTTCACTGTTTTTTGTTGATTTCATCTAAATACTCAATGGGAAAGTAGTAGTGCGTATTTGGCACCATAGTTAACCTAACCGGGTTTGGCCAGCGTTAAAAAGAAAGTTAAAAGAAAATATTTCACTCCTTGCCTGGCACTCCAATATCCTCCAACATCTCTGTTTCCTCCGACATCTCAAGTAGTTCAAGCCAGCATCTCGTTGCTGATTGGTTGCTGCTCCAGGTTTGTTGTCTTAAAGTTTAAAATTCCTTAACATGGCAGCTGCTTGAACGCCTTGACGGACCGTTGGAGCAACAGCTGTGTGGACGTGCTGATGCCTGCTGGCCGGTGCGTGCGACTCACTGCTGCGTAGGTACCAAAAACTTTGCACGTAATCTATTGCTGCCCTGCTGCCTGGACGCGCTGAACGGTGAAAATGCGGATTAACGCTTTCTTAAAAGTCAGTGGTGGGGATTTGTCTAACAAATGGCGCTGAAAGGCGTCATCGTTAAGGCCAAAAACTAACCTATTTGTCATCTAACACTGCCCCAAACTCACAATGCTCTGAAAGAATTCACATTTCTGCAACTAAATTAGCCACTGACTAACCTGACTTCTGAAAAGACTGTGAAATTTGAAACGCTGGACTACCACAGATCGTCACATTGAATTTCCCCTGGTCTGTGGCAATGCCGAATTCCTTATCAACTTAAAGTGGACCTGGCATGAAATGTGCATTTTTTGACGTTTTGATCATATCTTTTAGGTCCCCCAGCCTGCCAAGGGGTTGAAATGACTGATTAGTCTTTACTATGTCTGCCTACATAGTGAAATTAGCACTCAGAAACGGGCTGTTTGGCAGTTCGGCAAATGACGACACGTTTCGGCATATTACGTGTTAAGTCCCAGCCAATTACCCCCTTTTCTGAACTACACCCTGCAAGCCCCTCCCTCTGCGGCGCAGAGTTACGGTAACAGGCAACAGCAAACCAACAGCATGGAGTCCAGACCACATCCAAACTGCACTGTACCTGGGTGTACAAAAGAGAACATGAATCTTTTTGTCCTCCCCACTTCTGAGCCACTGAAAAGCTTGTGGATAGATTTTATGTCTGCAGGGAATGTGCCCGACCGACTGCCAAAGCGTGTGGTAGTTTGTGGCAAACATTTCTAGGACGACTGTTTTTCCAACTTGGGACAATACAGCAGTGGATTCACAGATCGTCTTAAAACTTCTACCAGGATTAATACCAACTCTACGTGAACCAGCAAATATTCCTTTACAAGTAAGCATCCTTCCTCAATAATGTCCTTCAGCTGTTAGTAAACATTGTGGCATTGTTTGAGTTGTTTTGAGTTGCTTTTCAATTAGCTTCATGGCTAGCATTCAGCATTAGCTTCTCAGCTAATACCCCAGTTTGTTTATGTAGCATTGGTGCTAGTATGCTTTTATTTCGGGGAACAAAGATTATATATTATAGTTGAACATTCAAAATATTGTTAGAGAATCATTGACCACAGAAGCGCATAGCCTTTAATAGTGTGGGCGCCCCAGGTGTGGAGGCCTCAGTCCTCAATGCGGCTGTGCTCGGTTCGAGTCCCCATTGTCCACTGTCAAATAAAGACCAAAAAAACGTACAATCGTTCACCCCACAAACACTCAAGAGGATTGAGCACCTCTTTGGCTCCTCTGTTATTTCATTTGCAAGAGAAAAGTGTCCCAACCTTTCCTCGTACTTTGTATGGTCATCGTCCTGGACATGGTCATCCACACCGGCTATCTCGCTTCTCATCGCTCCACCACAAGCACTTGCCGTCTCTCTTTCCCGCAGCCACAGCTTGCTCCTCCGTGACGTCGTCGCTCATATAGCAGCCAAGCTAAAACGGCTAAAGCCGAGCACACTAGCTGTGCTACGACATCAACAATACACAAAAAAACTTGCAAAGCTAACTTATGTAAAGGAAAGACCACACAGTTATACGCCGAGTTTCCGTTTTTATATCGTTTAAAAAAAGGATTTACAGGGTAGCCGTGCGGAGTCGAACCACTGCAGGCACGCAGCCATGGCAACCGGGCAAGACAAGAGTAACCCCTCCTTTCCACCGGACGCGTCAGCAGCACGTTACAGCAGCAGCACGTCATACGTGGCTGTTAGCCACCGCTGTAATCAATATAATCCTTTCCATCGGAGGCGAAAGGAGCACGAGTTTGCCCCGTCACAGGAGCGTCATGTCGCAGCACTTTTCTAAATATACGCGGCAGTCCTATTTTCAAAATAAAACAAAGGTGCTTCTTTCCGGTAGCTTTACTTTCCTACCTGTGCGGCACCATGAGAAGTCAGTAGGTCGCAGGAGGGTCTACACTACCTTGGATCACCACTAACAATTTTCTTTTGCACTAGGAGGGATTTTGTATATTCCCTGACATAACATAAACTTATTGGCGAATGTAAAAAATGGACAGAACATAAAACACAGACCTTTTGGAGCCATGTTGTAGTCTTTTTTTCCTGGTTGTTGTTGCGTTTACTGACGAAACCACGCGTGATTTTGCTGATCTCGCATGAGTTCAGGCTCTCTCAGTGACAGCTGCTTCCATGGTGCTACGTGCTGCTGACGCCCCCTGGTGGAAAGGGCCAAGCAGCAAAATACGCGAGTAAAACGTGCTGCTGACACGTCCAGTGGAAAGCCCGGGTAACGAAGAAGAGCAGGGTAAAAGTACATACATTTAGCTCCCCCTTATGGCCGAAACCGTCTACAACAGTTTCAATGATGACGATGTGTAGCAGCAGAAGCAGTGGGTGAACAGATAAGGACCATGACTCTGTTTGCTCTGCTGTGTTAGAAAATTTAAGCTCCAGCAGGAAACGCAGCAGCTGCTGTGTTTCTGTCGGCTCCTTCTTGTTTCTGCTGCTAACAAACAGAACCCAGCACATTCCTCAGAGCCTGGGGTCGTAATTAAACTAAATGCTGTAAAGAAAGTGTCGGCGGGGTGTCAGACGCTGTTTTTCTAGGTGTTTTATTACGTTTCCAGCCTGTTTGGATAAGGAGCCCGACTCTGGGAGGTTCTGACTCCTCAACTGCTTCAGAGAAACGATAAATTCATCTCACCGTTGATCTAAATATGTTTATTTATTAGCTTTCATTTTAAGCAATGATGTGGATATTTGAGCTGATATTTATCTACAGTCTACATGCAGTGGTAATAACACCTCATCAGTAAGGGGATGTTTAATGTTGCACATTGATTTAAAGGAAAAAAAAACTAAAATCTCAGATTTTCTCACCAGACTTCGTTTCTATCCAGATGGAGGATGATCTTTGTTAATAACGAGTAGTCTGCAGTAGAAGGGAGAAGGGTGGTCAAACAGGATGAGGATCTTTGCAGATGATAGAGAGCAGGTGGAGGTATGTTCTGCTGGAGACGAGAAACGAGACACAAGAATCCAAGAGGTAGGAGGTAGATAGCAGCAGCAGGCGTAATCATGCAGGACTGGGGGTCAAATTTAGTTTGGACAGTTTGGAGAAGACAGAAGATGCTGATGTTGTTCAGGTTTGACATGAAAAGAGACGGAGCAGGCTGAGAGGATTTGGATATGTGCAGACTGGAGGAGGAACAGTGAAGTCTCACTGGACAGCAAAGCTTCAGCCTGAGCTTATTGCTTGAGCCGTGAAAATTTTTCCCCAGTTCTGATCCCAGAGAATCTGCTTCCCTCCTCACTCTCTGGCGCTAACAGCTCCTCTTTCACCTGAACAAATGTCATCATCAGCCTGTTTTGCTCCTCACTCTGCAGGCGCTGCTTCTTACCAATGATGCAAATGGTTCTGTTGTCCCAGAATAAGTGATCCGAACACAGAACACAGAGGCAGACTGAGTTCTTCACCCAGACGGTTTTCTGATCAGAATAAATTCAACATATCTGAGAGAACGTTGGGTTTTTTATGCAGATTAAATCTCACGTCTACGAGGATCCGCCATTAATTTGAATAGTTTTTCACACGAGTGTGAATATTTTGTCTACATCAGTCCTGCTGCTTCCAGGTTATTCTGGAGTCCAAATCAAACTCATAAAACAAGTCAAACCTCCCTCCATCATAATTGTCATCACTTTGGATCATTTTAATATATGGAGTGCTGTTGGTAAAGTTACACAGCTGAAAAATAAAAGCAATAATTTGGGTTATTTAGCCAGCCATAAAAGAAAAAAAGGGGGGTTCATATCCTTATTTATTCATTTATAAATATCAAAATTTCAAACAAAATATTCATTTTTGAGCAAAATACTTTTTTTAATGTAAGTATTTAGCTTGCAAAGTAAATATTTTAACAAAACATTTAGTTTGCTAGTTTATAACAAGTTCAATATGTAGTCAAACCATGTGGCTTTCTAACTAAATATTTGAAGAAAAATTTTTAATTAGCAAGCTAAATATTTAGTGTGGCTCAATGTGCCTCTGCGATGAACGCTTTCAGGCCCAATGTTGATGCAATTTAACAAATATTTCCATGAGACTGAAGGCTAAAGCACAAGAGACTGAGTTTGATTAAATTGTGTTATAAATACAGTATTTGTGTGTCACACTGGTGTAAAATGTAAACTGATTAGTTAAGGTATTTTAAAATTGCGTTACATTTTTAATACAGTAATATCTAATGCAAACATTGCATTCTTGAGGCCGTATATATATATATATATATATATATATATATATATATATATAATCTTTTGGTCTCCATCACATGTAATCTACCTGAGCTGTTAGGAAAGCAACCATGAACACTTGAGCTCAATCTGTGCAGAATATTGATATGAGATTGGCTTTTATTCTAAGTGGACCTCTTGGGCCAACATCATCAGCAGCCTCTAAGCGCTGCATTCATATTCTCTTCGTTCAGCGTCCAATCTTCCTGCAGCTTGAAGTCATCATCGTCCTCCTCCAGCCGCAGCAGACGGTAAACAGAGAGGACGGAAATGGTTTGACCCTGGCTGCAGACCTCCATCTCTTGAAGGGGGATCACCTGCTTTCTCCGACCCACAGAAACATCTCTGCTGTCCCGTCATCATCCCACCCAGGAGACCTGAAATGAGAATAAGGGTTAGCTGATCCCCAGGTGAAAGCGTCTGGGCTCGGATGATCGTCTCCTCGCTGCCGTGTAATTCCTCAGGGGCATCGGGGGCCCCGGTTTTAGCCCTTCGTCTCATCACTGTTGGGACCACCCACCTGATCTGCATACTAACTCCTGCTTTCCCTCTCATCTCGCCTTCAGCGGTGACTTCAGCAGCTCTGAAAGGAAATTAAAAACTTCAAAGGTCAAGCACCGAGAAATATGAAACACAGCCATGTTCTCAAAGCTAAAAATAATTGTGTACACACAATATGCTAATCCACAAACTGGGTCCTGGAGGCCTGAACAGAAACCAGGTCTGAGAGGAAGCTGATTCCAGGGAGCAGGAGAGAAATCTGGAGGGTTAGAAGCAGCACCAACCTTCAATGGGAGGTTCAGATTTAAGACATAGTAGGAAAGATTCTCTTTATTGTCCCACACTGGAAATAATTCAGGCATAACAGCAGCAAAGTGACAGATTCACATGAAACAAGTAATATAAAATGTTTAAAACTGAATTAAGAGTATTATACTGTACAGGAATGGTAAATTACAACACTAAAATACAGCAGTTAATAAAAAGTATGATCATGTTCAAGAAATGTGCAACTGAGCAGAATAACTTTAATATATTCACAACATTTACAGAATGTGTATTTTTATTTGTGCATTATAAAACATGAGTTAGCATAGAAACATTGTGCAAAGAACACAGATGTGGAATAACAGCAGGGATGTAAACATTATGAGTTTCTGTGGAGCAGTGATGGTTCTAAATCAGAGGCGAAAGAACGGTACCAAAAAATCAGGTATGGCTGGTATGTTTTCGCTTTCAGAATAAATAAAATAGTACAAGCAGACTGTTATGATGTTTGAGTGTTTTAAGTTTTACATATTTCTCTTTCTTATTCATTTGACCTTATAATGTAAGTTTCTTTCTTGTTTTTCTGTCATGTTTTACTTTAAGATTTTAGTGTTATAATTTTGGCCCTTCCTGGTTTCCATGTTGATTTATGCATTCTGATTCACGGTATAGCTTCAGTATATTTCATAGTGAGATATTGCTGCGTTAAAATTTTAGTCGTGTACATATTCACATTAACAGCATTCATTTCCTGTTGTGATGAACCGGGGTTTAATCTGCTGAGTGATTACGTATGGGAAAATGATAAGTTGGGACATTTGATTACTAAGTCTATATTATATTTGATTTATGTGATGTTTAACACAAACTGGTCATTTCTAAATGTTAAGCTTATTCATATATTTTGGTTAGTTCTACTACCTACATACATTGTGAATGTGATTCTTGAATTTAAAATAAAAAAATCTATTTATTTCTCCTATATTAAATTAAAAAAGCAACAACATCTGGATTTGTCCTTTAGTTACACTGAAAACTGTATTTTTTTTTGTAATTTAGGAATGGTGATTAATTCACAGCTACACTGCGATTAACTAGATCACATTTTTTAATTGGAATTTTGGACGAAGTTTGTACGTTTTCCATTCTTTAAGCATCGTTTCAAGCACCAGGCACCTTTTCAAAAATACTGGTTTGGGGTCGCTATTGGATAAAACCTAAACGATACCCATCTCTACTTACAGCCACTTTGAATAAACATAATGTACTTGGTCATTACCAATCTAATTTCGCAGAGGGATGCTGGTCACTGTTCTGTCCTTTTGTTGCTTTACCTGTGTTATGGAAACTTGGGATCTGAATGTAATTCCTCTTCTAAATGACCCTTCTAAGTGGGTCAGAGGTTGTCGATGATGATTCAGTGAACAAAGACAGTCCCAACTGGAACCGGGGCAGTCCTAATCTGAAGCAGATAGGATTGGCTGCTTGTCAGAGAAGGGAGATTGGGTCGAGAACACGGGACAAACTGTAGAGAACAAGATAATGTGTATGATGGAACCACTGCTTGAAACTGGACATCTACGGGAACATATTGACGTTTGGACAAACTGAGCTCCGTTCTGCATCAACACAATCGGCAAAGACGCATGCTGCCTCATTGGGAGACCCGAGTTGGAGCAACAAGATTGGCTACTGAAAGATTAAGACTATGATAGTGAGTAGAGTTTATGTATTTAAAGCAATACTTCACCCCTGGAAAGATGAATTTGTATTTAAAGTGGGTCAGATATGTAGTAGAAATGTGAAATTGTTTTTGAATTTGGAGCATTCTAGACTGAGAAAAGCCAGAAAATGTATTTTTTACTCATTTGGCTGAAATACAACTCCCAGAATGCACTTGCTTTCCTGCACTGAGGCCGCTTACAAACCACGCCTACAGGAGAGTGGGGGGTAGGCTAATGCGCTAAGCGGTTTTTATCTCCTTGTTTATTTCAACATGTATCATTTTACTATGGTGGAGGAATATTTACATCAATGTGAATATCAATAATTTAAAAAAAATCTTCATCTTACCCTTTACTCTTGTGAACACAAAAGTTGTACATTATAGACTTGTGGAGGAAGGCTGAATGTTTACCATAACTGATTTTGCAGTAATTACTTACTGTACTCCTGACTACCTGGCTTTTTTGCGTTCTTTAGAATTTATTTGGGGATAAAAAAGTGAGCATAATATATATTACACAACTTAGACTTTCTCATTAAAAAGATGTCAACAAGAGTAGCTTAGCAGCTCTGCATATTATTTTTTTTTCCTCCAATTGAAATCACAATTTCTCTAAGCTGAAACATTCTTTAAGTTAAGATATACTCTAAAATAGCAACACTAAAGGTTTATAACAAACACAACAGATGTGATTTATAACGTTTATTTAAAAAGTAAATAAAATACATTTTTTAACACTCAAAGCTCTTCAATAGCTTCGGCAGTTTCCTGATATATCCACAGTATTACCGTCAGGAGTGGGGTATCTCGTCTGATGTCCAAAAAAACACAGGTAGGCAAAACTAGACGACAGCCTTTACCAAGTCTCTCGCCTTGCAGGACCCACTCCATAAAGTGACGGTAGGCTGTTAGACGGTATTGTCTGTAAAACGGTAAGCTCAACGTTAGCAATGCAAACTATTTCCACCTACAGTATGCTAGAGTAGATATAAATATAACAACAATAGCTCAGCTGACTTTGTGGGAAGAACGCTATGATAATGCCGGGTGTACAAACTCAGTACATGACGTCTTAGTAACAAAACAAAAAAAAACGAACTTTACACTAAGCCGTCCGTTTGTCCCTGCGGGCTTTGGCTGGCGTTTCCAGTTGATCTTCGGGATCCTGAAGTAGGTTTCTAGGACCCCCCCCCCCATCCATGTGTGGTTCAAAACTAGTGTGTTGAGTTACACATGGTAGCAGTGCCGTTTCACCATCCGCTCGTATAGGTAGCCGCAAGCATCCGATTCTCGCAACACATCTTCAAAATCCCCTTCTGCCATTTCAACTTCAAAACTACCTTCCTTTGTGATTAGCCTACTATTCAAACTTTCTCCAACAGTAGCCTGTTAGATTAGCTTCTACAGAAAGATGGCGGACACGACACCTTTATTTTCCGTGATTGAGATCCCTCCCCATATGGGCGTGGTGAAAACATGCGGAGCTAGCACTCAATACTGCCTGTAATCTTATGCCTCTGGCCAAAAAATCCTCAGATGACGCAAAATGACGATTTTTGCGTCATCGGAGGACTTTTTTCAAGCCTAAAAATGCACAAATCTCTCCTCTCATGGGGATATGGGGGGGGCACGGTCATTCAAAAATACTGCTGGTTTTCTACTGATACAAAGCTTAATGCTAAATGCTGAAGTATCCCTTTGAGGTGTAGTTTAGGGTGGGTGAGTTAGGGAATGTACGGATTAAGCCCATTCCCTCTGTGTCTGGCCAGAACACAGATTTTGTAACAAATACTCTAAAATGTTTTCAAGGTTTGTGTCTCACCTTATTTTTAGAACCCTCAGTTAATTTTTCCCGTAACACCTGACCACAGTGTTTAATACTGTCGATAATCGTGTCATGCTCGACAGATTAAAATACCGGACTGGGTATCAGGCTGTGCTTTAAAATGGTTATCCTCCTCTTCAGCTGGTAGATTATTTTGTGTACCAGCAACTAAAATTCAATCTCCGTCTCTCCACTTGGCTATGGTGTCCCACATGGATCTATTTTGGGGCAATTACTGTTTATTTTATATCTACTTCCCCTCTACCAAATTTTAGATTCTTTTAAAGATGTTTCTTATCATTGTTATACTGGTGATATTCATCTTTTTTTAATCTCTTTTAAACCGCATGAATCATTCAAGATTCAGGTCTCGATTAGCTGTTTGGAGACTGTCAAGTGTTGGATGAAGAATTTTTTTTTTTACAACTCAACAACAAAAAACAGAGGTCTTAGTTTGTGCCTCATCATAAATTCCTTCCTAATATAAACCAGACCCTTGTCCCTCATATGTGAAGTCATCAGTGTGGAATCTCGGGGTAGCATGAACCAGTCCGCTCACGTTTTTATCATTTAAGAAATATTGCCAAGTTGAGCCGCATTGTGTTGCAAACAGAGCTGGAGATGAATGAATACATGGTTTTATTTCTTCACGTTTTGATTATTGCAACGTACTTTTTACATTTTTAAGTGCAAAATCTATTATCCGCCTCCAGACTGTCCAGAATGCTGCAGCGAAGCTTTTAACAAGATCGTCCAAGTTCTTACATGTAACTCCATCGCTATCCCAGCTGTACTGGCTTCGTATCCGGTACAAGTGCATTTTAAAATTCTGGTTTTAACATACAAGGCGTTACATGATCTAGCACGTGGTCTGCTTCCCTTTGTGAGCTTTTACAGCCTTACATCTCAACCAGGTCCTTAAGATCTGATTATCTGCTGGTTGTGAAAAGAACCTGCCTAAAACCCGACGGTGGTAGGGCATTTTCAGTAGCAGTCCCTTATTTCTGGAACCTGCTTCCTCTTAGCCTGAGGATTGCAGATTCTAAGTTGTCTTTCAAGAAACGGCTCAAGAACCATCTTTTTAAAATAGATTTGACTTATCTTTTCTATTTTTTTGTGTTGTTTATTCATTAATGCTTGGAATTGTTTCACATTGTAAAGCACTTTGTGATTATTTCTTGTCATGTGCTATAAATAAAATTTGACTTACTTCCTTACATGTGAACTCCCATTCTTGGGAGTTCTTCAAGGCTGTTCTGCGGTCTCATGAGGAATCAAAGGTTTTCAAAATTAAGTTTTTCTTGTTTCCGAATACAAATATTTTGAAAAGTATTTGTTCAAAATAAGTATTCGTGAAAAACCCGTTATTTGTGGCTTTCCGAATGCGACCCCTACCTCCCATGTACTCTGCTCCACCTCTGTAAGTCATCATTTTCCTTTTCCTTTAAATCTCATCGCACACAGATCTTTTCCTTTGGGTCCTCCTTATGACAAAGCATGACACAGACACAGCCAGAGTCATGGGCAGCTGTTGTGAAAGTCGTTTTTCATCAACAGGGTTTGTTACTGGTAACCATGGTGACGTCAGCTGGTTTATCTCCGGTATCACTGATTTCCCATCCAGTTTGACATTGCTCCAGCGTGTTGTGGACCTTTTTAATGTTCCCAGATAGCAGAGGTTTTTTATTAAAGCTGCGCTAAGGAAACGTTGCTCTGCTCTGTTGTTTTACGCATAAACATTCAGGTAGAAAACAGCTGGATTCGCTGGAATGCATGAACTGTTCCAGCTGTTGGGAGGAAGGATCTGTGATGACGCTCCTGTATGCTCCTGGGATGCAGCAGTCTGTCACTGAAGTAGTTCTCAGGTCCAACACTGGTGTCCTTCTCTCTTCCACCACCTGCATCCTAGCAGAGAGCTAGATTTCCAAAGGAAGAGGGTGAATGGGAGAGTGAGCGTGTCTCTCTGCACTCTGTGCTCTGATTGGCCAGAAACCTGAATGTCATCCAGCAGTGGGAGGCACTACGAGACAGAAGCAGCTGCAGCTGGAGTGATAAATTCTTCTCCAGATCTTGGAACCAACTACAGTCCTGGAGGTTTTATGGCTGCAGAGTTCATCTTTCCCAGAACCTTTTAGCTACTCGATTTGAACTTTTGTCGAACTGACCAGCTGGTGAGTTATAAGTGAGTGAGTTTTCTGTTTACCATGAGCTGGATGGATTAAAACATCTATGACACACAGGGAGATGGATCTCCTCTGGTAGATCAGCGGCTCCATCTTGTTTCTCCACCTCATCCTGTCCTCAGAGAGGCAAACGCTGAAGGGATGGAAGCTACAGATGGACAGGTGGACACCATCTGAAACCTGATTAATGAACTGGGTTCGGTCCATCACCGCTTCAGATCTGAAGCTTTCTATCATTATCCATAAAACTCGGGGGTGGGGCTCAACCCTTACATTAACATCCTCTGTGTCACTGGACCTGCTCCACACACACACACACGCACACACACACACACACACACACACACACACATTGATCCGTTCTTAAAGAAAGAGGGATGTCTCTGCAACATAATTTGTTCTCCCTTGATGAATTCCCACGTCGGCCTCCTGAGACGTTCAGACAAACCTACACATCTTTCACTCAGTCTGCAGCTTCCGCCCTTCTCCTTTCTTCTCTTGCCTCAGATTCAGCTCAGCTGACTTCTCTTGTCCTCACATTCTTCACCTTTCCTCCTGAGGTGGAAGATTAGGAGCTGCAGACATCAGGGACGGGATGCTGCAGGTGGGACCAGTGCAGCTCCAGGCTTAATGATGTCGGTTCAATAAACGACTTTCTGCTGCTATAATTCTACGTATCATCTTTGGTAAAACCCATTTCTGGTGAAGATATCGCTGTAAAAAAAAAAACACCTTCCATTTTTCCACTTGACCAAAATAATTTAAGTTTAGAAAACTTTGTGCTTCATTAAAACCATTAAATGTTTTTGTTGTGATATGCAGGAAAAGCGACTTTTGTATCTGGCTTTCGATTCAAAGGCATATTATTTGGACAAGCAGACTGCAGAAGTAGATTTTTGCCCCTATTTAATTACATTAAAATGGTTTTGCAATCTCTTGTGAACATAAATCATTGAATATTAGGGTAAAAACACTTGGAATATCATTTAAACAGTCGAACGAGTTATTTTACTTTCTACTTATCTTTCTAGTTATTACTGAAGATCTACAGGTGTCTGTATTTTGGTGGGTAAAGCAGTTGGCTACAAATCAGAGAATTGTAGGTTCAATTCCAGCTTCTGTATCAGTTCACAAATGTATGCTTTTGGAGGTCAATTCGGCTTGAAAAGTTCAGTCCAATTACATTGATCAGGATTTAGACTCCCTAAATCTATAACTGAGTTACAGAAATGTGATATTCATAATTTGTACAACATACAATTTAAAGTCACTTCTACTTTCACGTGGTTAAGAAAAACTCAGGATTCAGAGGTCTTAGCAGAGGTGGGACCAAGTCATTGCTTTGAAAGGCCCAAGTAAGTCTCAGGTCACATTACCTGCAACATTAAAGGTGAATGTGGAAAGTAAGTTTAACTTACCATAAATCTTACTCTAAAATGCATTTTCAGAAGTTTTTAGGTGAGAAATGAGATCTTAAAAGGTCATAAATGAAGTCATCCTTTTAGATATCAGCCTACTTTTAAACTGGCTATGGTGGTTTCAGAGATACAACCCTGACAAACAGACCTGAGGCCTCGGTGAGATTCAGAGATCAGCTATTGCCTAATCCTGTGAAGGCGCTCTGTCGTTTTATCCCTACCTATTTGATGTTTATATTTGATATTTGTGAGATACAACACAATTTGTGGAAAATTACAGCGAGCAGCAACCTCTTAAAGCCCAGTATAGAGTCAGATTTATATTAAGTTAACGTATTAACATTCCTACAATTTCCACCAAAAATACTTTTAAAACGCATACCCGAATTAAAATTAGAGCTGTGCTTGAACCATTTGGTGTAGAAATATGCTGGGATCTTTTTGTGAAGAAAAGGCTCTACTTTTTTTCCTTGAACAGTGAAAATATGTCTAAATGTAATTGTTGCGAACCTAGATAATTTTTAGTACAGTGGAAAAGGTAAAATTTCTGTGCCCGCTAATTAAAATTTATAAAATACATGCCCAAAAAATAGAAAAAGAATTATGTGTGACCCTAAAAACATTGGGGTTTTAAAGTCTGATATTTTACCTTTATCTACAAAAACAAAACGACAGCCATAAACCGAAAATCATCATCATATATGATCAGCTAAAGGTCAAAGGAGCCCAAAAAAAGTTCTTTATGCGGGCCGTTTCCTATGCCAAGATAAAGTCAGACCCCTTGAGTGACCTTTGCCATTTCCAGCATTCCAATTGGCAATTCGATGTATCAATCATCAGAACTCTGCGCTGTGATTGGTTCAAACTAATTTGTTCTTTTTCCTCAGACAGACTTTTACAAAGTTTGCCTTTTGTTGAAAATGAGCGTCAGTAGAAGGTATAATCTGTTTCCTTCTGCATCAAGTAAGGTGTAGATTAAAAGGTTACACTTTTAAGCTTACATTGAGAAAATATTTTCAATAGGAAGCGCATTGGGGGACATTACATCACGGCTCAAAAGTCACTTCCTGTGACGTATCAGGAAAACTCAGGTTTTTGGCAGAGCAATTTTAGGATGTTACTTTACAAATATTTATTTCATTTATTTTTGCTGTTTTTGCGGATTTTACCAAAAATGTAGCTATTTGGCTATTAATAGTCAAAGGACTGCTTATTGCAGTCAATAAGATTAATAATTTATGGAAAATTATTATTATTCGGGGCACCACCTTTATCAGGAAATATGTTAATAGCCAAATGTCTATATCAGTCTCATAGTCTGAAGGAATGAATTCTTTACCATATGTTGACCATAAACTTTGCCATATGTGTGTGTTCAACAAGAACGACAACAGTTACTTTCCAAAATACAAGATTTATTTACATAAGGAAAAATGAGAAAAAAACATTTTAATCACCAAGCTAGAACACACTACTGATTAAAATAAATGAAAACTTAAAATAAAAGAATACAAAAAGATAATATGTAATAAGATGAGAAACCATGGATTCTTGTGTCACAGATGAATTTGCATATTTTAAGAATGAATGCAATGAAACTGAATTAGTTTCACTAATTTTAATTAGTTTAACTAATTCAACACTAGTGGTTCACCTCTAAACCAATAAGCAATGTAAGAAAACACAAAACATTCTTTGGATTAAGAAAAGTTATGTTTAAAAATTAGAGTAATCTTTTGTAAATTACTTCTATTTGGATTGATCACGCCCTTCCTCCGCCAGCGAAGAAAGATGGTTGGTGATTGTCTTCTGTTCTGCACACACTCCTCCTACTTCCAGAGGAAGAGAGTAGATTAGCGCCACTTGATGGCTATATGTGACCCAACACTGTGAACCAACAACTTTGATGGAGAACTTTTATCAGACCCTTAGGATCTAAAAAGACCAGTAAGTTCAAAAGTTTATTTTCACTCATTGAGTGTGGTTTAGGGTTGACAAAATTGCTTTTTGTGCTTACATAGGTCATTGCAAACTTGATGACGTTTCTTCTCCCATCTACTAAATCAGCCTCACCAGAGTCCTTTCAAACTGTTAAACCCGCTCCTGCTCTGGCCTCTCCTCTGCACGTCTGTTACCACAGTAACTCTCCTCTCTGTTTCCCCCTGCAGTGTTCCCAGTTCCCACGACCTTCATCATATTATCATTGTTTCAATAAATCTTTTATATTTACAACTGGTCTCTCCAGTGGTGTTCAGCATGTGGCTCACGAAGCTTAATGCAAACCTTACATAGAGAAGGAGACCTTGGTGAGCTGGTAAATCTGACCTTCATAAACTTTAATATCAATACTCAGTAAGTATTAAAGCGCTCATCTAGTTCAGTGTCTGGTTTGAGTCTGCTTCCACCCCTGAGCTGTGGTCCCAAACATCTTAGAAGGAGCTGGAAGAAAGGTAGCATGAAGAAGGGGAAATGATGAACAGATGCAGAGATAAGGAAGGAAGGTTTAAAGGGAGAAGTGCAGGTGACGAAAAAAGCAAAAACGATCTCAGCACTTTGGTTTTCAGCCTGCAGGAAGTCGGCTCCAAAAATTGGAAACAGTGGCGTTCCTTAATCTGTCATCAGCAGCTCGGAGTGATAAAACTCTCTCCCAGATTTAAATATGAAAGGAACGTGCTCCGTGAACCAGATGCGTCTATCTGAGCTGATATTTAAAACTCCTGACAGGCGCAGCGACGGCTGCAACACTCGCTTTGGAGGAGGAATTTCAGGCGGACTTCCTGCAGGCAGCGTCGGATGGGAACGGACCATCAGATCCAGGAACATGTCGGAGAGGAACACACCGCACCATGTTCTCCTGATTACTTAGACATAGTTCTTATCTGCAAACTGACAGCTGGCCTGGCCTGTTCTCCACCCCAACATCCTCCGTCCTCTCTTCTCTAATCCCCTGTTTACCTCGGAAGCTTCACTCCTCCTGTTTGAAACAAGGAAAGCTTCCTAATCAGCTGCTGAAGGTCTTTAATCCACCAGATGATCAGGAACCATCAGGAACCAGTTGATGAGCATCCTGCTGAAAACGTTTCCAGCTTCTGGGACACGGCGACGCTTCTAGAGGAACTCCACGTTCAGACAAATAATTTCTTCAACATTTTACTTCATCATATCTGTCAGAATGAGCATTGATGCTGAAGATGGAGATGAGGGAAGCAGAGGATCGTCTTCAGGTTTCTCTGAGCTGTTCTTCCTTATCTTTTCTCCTTTCTCTTTCCTTTGATTATGGTTGTTTCCAGCTCCGTGTTCTGATCCGGCACCTTCCCCAGAAATGATGACGCGGCAAACTCTCATACCTGGAACTAATTACAAAGGAAGGACTCATTATTCGGTGGCAGCCCCCGCTGACCGGAGTCTGCAGGGAGGATCAGGCAGAGGAGGAAAAGTTCCCGATGAGCTGCTGGACCAGATGGAGAAGGAGCCTTTCCTCTAACACACATCCACTCCTCCTGCTGAAGATGGAGGAGCTGGAAGCAGAAGTGCCTCCTAGAGTGTGTAAAGCATCTTTACACAGCTTATCCACCTGGATTTCAGAAAAGAAGGAAAACCCAGAATTTTTTGGGAGGTTTTGTGCTAATTTCTCCTAAAGACCAGATACACTTCGTTCCCACTGTAGCAGAAGGTCCAGTTGGTGAATCGTGACTTTCTGATGCTCTGATCTGATCCACAGTCCAGTCACATGTGGGAACGATCTTCTGATTGCATTAATAAAAGAAAAGGACGATTGCAATAAATCCTGGAACAAATCACCAGCCGCCTGTTTCAGAAATACTAATGAAGGCAATAAAAATAATGCAGAAACATTGTTGGAGTGAATCTTTAATCTGATTTCATTATGAGCTGCTGATGTGATTAATGTCTGGCGGCTAATCGCATCTCCAAGCTGCCAAAACTGTCCCTGTATCTGCTCTAAAACACACCATGAGCGCACACGTGCATGCATGTGGGTATACGTGCACGCCTGTCATGGTGGGAATAATGCTGTGGTGCTGTTACACATGTGGGACGTAAAACAGCTGCTGGCTCATTCACCAATACTCATCCTGAGTCCCTGAGGGAATCAGAAACAGGAGGGGGAGGGGAGGATAACAGAGACCTGTGTGCTTAACGCTCTTTCTATTCACCGACACATGTGG
This sequence comes from Apricaphanius iberus, assembly GCA_028564705.1. Classification (NCBI taxonomy): domain Eukaryota; kingdom Metazoa; phylum Chordata; class Actinopteri; order Cyprinodontiformes; family Aphaniidae; genus Apricaphanius; species Apricaphanius iberus. The sequence continues at coordinate 199,452 of JAPXFQ010002779.1, read as the reverse complement.
TGTGCCCCAGGGTTCAGTTTTAGGCCCAGTGCTTTCTAACCTGTATATGCTACCTCTTGGGGGTGTTATCAGAACACATGGAGTTAACTTTAACATTTATGCAGATGATACACAGTGGAGGGGGGGGGGGGTATATGTGGCGTAATTTGTATTCTGTAAAGCACTTTGAAATGTATTAGCTTTTTATGTTTTGACACATTTGCTCCGACTTCTCTTGTTTCCTCCATCTGGTTCTGGTCTCCGGATCAGTCGGGTTTTTCATGCAGGTCAGACACTTTTTTTTTTTACCAATTTGAGCTTTAAAATATATGAAGGGAAACATGAAGGGAGTCTTTTGCTCCACAAAAAGGGGTAAATACTGATGTTCAGTGTTTGTCTTTACTCTACATACTGCGGCTTTAAAAAATCATTAGCTTTTTTATAAAAAAAAAAGAAACCTGTTGAACTTTAAGCATTTTTATTTCAAGTATGTGCAGGTTTTATATTGAATTAATAAATAAGAAACCAGGAAAGCAGAGAATTAGGTACTTTAATTTCGTAACACATCTTTTGTTTTGTTTGATATATGGTCTTCATGTTGTGAGAATGTTTGTGATGCATTATGTTGGAAAAAGATTTGAACATTTTTTATGCATTTTTCACAGTAAATCATCTTTCTAAATGTATTTACACAAAGAATATGTACCAATATCAATCAGGTTGTGTTGATGTGTCACAATATATCTCAGTTCCTCTGAGCTCCAGAGGCGGGAAGTAACTAGTTACATTTACTTACATAAGGTTGTGAATGATACCACCTTTTTTCCAAACCAGCACTATACCGATACTTGGATCTGAGTACTTGTCGATAACGTGTACCAACGCCGTGACTTCTACTAGACCAAAAAACGATAAGAATTGGAAAACAGGCTTTATTTTCTTCTCTGCTTTTTACAAAAAATTATGGTGAATGACATAAAAATTACCACAAAACGTAAATTTCAAGTGAAAAAGAAAATAATTTCTGTGAAATTATTGCAGTTTCCACATTTTAAGTGTCAGTTTGAGTACATTAGAACGCTATGAGCCCAGATACCAGTATCGGTATGAAGTGAACATATAGTAAACACCATATATTGTAACTGGAGGTACTTTTTACTTTGTTCCAATATGTTTTTATTCCTTGCTAGCTGTAAGTATTGGTTTTAGAACGAAAAAATTTACTTAAAATGTTTTATTCTGCTTAAAAATAACTATTTTTATAGGGATGCACCGATACTGATGCACTGGTATCAGGTATTGGGGCTGATACCGTTCTTATTTACTGAATCTAACGGTTAAAATTAACAGATACCATGAACCGATACTTAAAATTAGCAAACTCTCCAATAATTTAACTGAAGATGTTTTGTTTTTCATTGGAATTTTACTTTTGGGCCCATTTTAATTAAAAAATTTTTTTTATATCTGATACACAATCATTTGTTTTAACAAGCAGAGAAAAAATAAAAACTTGTCTTCTAATTCACAGAATTTTTTTGTGGTAGAAGTATTGGTATTCGGTATCAGCAAGTACTCAAATCAAAGTATTGGTATTGTATCGGTTTGAAAAAGTGACATCTTTGCATCCCTACTACTTTATAATAATTAGATTTATTTGTAAAACAAAAATTATTTTAGTCTTTATCACACAATAATTTGCTGATAACTTTATAATTTTGTCTGGTGACATGATTTCCAAAATCTTGAATCAGTACCCAAGTAGCCGTTTTTCCAACTACTTTTTACTTTTAGATGAGTAACAAATATGTTGCAATAATGGTGCTTTTACTAGAGAACAATTTTTAGGTCCCCTGCCCACCTTTGCTGAGCTCCCTCTGCGCCTCCTGACTCCTCCATCTCTCAGGTGGAGGCGGAGCTTGGTCTACCTGCAAACTCTGCTGCAGCTCATGTGAAATTTACATCAGTTAACTGCTTGAGTGGCCGCTGTGTGCTCGCCACAGTGATTTACATCCTCCTACCTCTGCAGGTCCTCATGTTTCCAATCAATAATGCAAACCCAGAGTCAGGGAGGTGTTTCTGCACGCTGCACCATGACACATTTGCAAGAAAGAGTTTAAACACCTCCATCTTTACTGGGAGATGTTCTGTAGGCAGAACAGATGGCTGCCCAGGGTTGGAGGAGGTTTGGTGGCTCAGAGTGAGTGGCTGCTGGTTGCTGCAGGAGGAGACGTGATCCTGTTCATCAGCTACCAGAGGTGAAGCTAGCAGCTTGTCTGCAGGGAGAAACAGTCAGGATAATGGCTTCTAATCTGTGTGTGTCTGAGTGTGTGTGTGTGTGTGTGTGATAATGGGAAGAGGAGCTGAGTGGGAGTGTCCACAGTGTCAAGTTTGAAGATGTTTAAAGACCTTCCAGGAACTTAAAGTGCAATTCACTCGTGGATCGAGGGATGGATGGATGGATGGATGGATGGATGGATGGATGGAGGGATGGATGATGGATGGATGGATGAACGGATGGATTGATGGATGAACAAATGGACGGATTGATGAACGGATGGATGAATGGATGGATGAACGGATGGATGGATGGATGAACGGATGGATGGAGGAATGGATGGATGGATGGATGGATGGATGGATGAACGAATGGATGGATGGATGAACAAATGGATGGATGGATGAACGGATGGATGGATGGACGGATGGATGAACGGATGGATGGATGGATGGATGGATGGATGGAGGAATGGATGGATGGATGGATGAACAAATGGACGGATGGATGAACAAATGGACGGATGGATGAACGGATGGATGGATGAACGGATGGATGAACGGATGGATGGAGGGATGGATGGAGGGATGGATGGATGGATGGAGGGATGGATGGATAAATGAACAACAGTCGATAGAAAACTATGGATTTTGATGCCACATTTGACACAGAAGAAACTTTATACGTTTATAACTAAACATATGATGGAACACAAACATAAAGCTATGAGTCTGCTGCGTGCTCCAGACTTCCAAACTATTCCTGGACCTTATTTTTTAGCAAACATTACACTCATTTCCTCACCAGGATCAGTTTGGAACCACTTGGAGTACTTGAGGAGAAGTTTATATCCAGTCTGATCAGCGTATATCCATATAATGGGAGCCAATCAGGGCAGGAGATTTGCTGCCTGTAATAAGTTATTATCTGCCCAATAACTCCTTCATTTAACCTGGTTTGGTTATTAGCCAGTTCTCATCACAAAACACAGAAATAACATGTGGGGTCCCCCAGGGCTCCATCCTGGGGCCCCTCCTATTTAGCATCTATATGCTTCCGCTTAGCCAGATTATAACCGCCAACCATGTTAAATACCACAACTATGCTGACGACACTCAGCTTTATATCTCAGTGTCACCAGATGATGTTGAACCCATCCAAATCCTCAATAAATGCATTGAGCAAATTAACAGCTGGATGTCCCATAATTTCCTACAACTGAACAAAAACAAAACTGAAGTGCTTCTCTTTGGACCCAAAAAAGATCGATTAAATATCAGTAAACAGCTTCAGTTGGTCCAACTAGAAACTACTGACCAGGCCAGAAATCTAGGTGTAATAATGGACTCAGACCAGAACCTCCAGGGTCACATAAAGGCAATAACAAGGTCAGCTTTCTATCACCTGAGGAACATTTCTAGGATTAAAGGAATGATGACACAAGGAGACCTAGAAAAACTCATCCATGTATTTATCTCTAGCCGCCTTGATTACTGTAACAGTATCCTCACAGGTCTACCTAAAAAATCAATCAGACAGCTGCAGCTGATCCAGAACGCTGCTGCTCGTGTTCTCACTAGAACCAGGAAAGTAGAACACATCACCCCAGTTCTAAAGTCCTTACACTGGCTCCCTGTAGCTCAGAGAATAGACTTCAAAGTGCTTTTATTGGTATATAAATCATTGAATGGTTTAGCACCTGAGTACATTAGAGATCTGCTATCATGGTACAAACCATCCAGATCACTCAGGTCCTCCAGCTCTAATTTACTGATCGTCCCTAGAACCAGAACCAAACATGGAGAAGCAGCTTTCAGTTTCTATGCTCCTCATCTCTGGAACAAACTACCAGGAGAATGTAAAGCTGCAGAGACACTGAACTCTTTTAAGTCTAAAATTAAAACGTATCTATTTAAACTTGCTTATGAGTAACTGCTTTTTTTTATTTATTTATTTTTTTTTTTTATTGTAAACATTTGATCTTTATATTATTTTATTGTTGTCGTTTTAATTTCTATATTTTATTCTATCTTTTAGCTTTATTTTTAAGTGATTGTGTATTAATTACGTGGATTTGTTCCTTACAATATCTTTTCTTACTGATTGATTACTGTTAAACTTATATGCTTTGTAATCATGTGGTTTCATTATCACTGAATCATGTAAAGCACCTTGAATTACCTTGTGTTGAAAGTGTGCTATAGAAATAAAATTGCCTTGCCTTGCCTTGCCTTAATACTTAATGATATTCTCCTTCGAGTTCAGAACATCCCTGAGGTAAAAACGTCTTAGCTTCTGGGGTTTTACAGAATGTTATTGTAACCGATTCCAATTTATACTAACCTGGGATTTCAATGATGTCACAGCCAGAGGCGTCAATTGGGTATGCCAGAAAAAAAATATAAATGTAGTTTTTTCATATGAATTTTTTGAAATTACTTTTTGGACGTTTTTATTGATAATTCTTTTATTTAAAGCATATAAATTAAATTGACATGTGGTATCTCCCAGTCTGGGTCCCAGCAAGAATCTTTGTTTTAAAAATTACACACGTGTTACAATAGTTCTATCCCGATTCTGAATGTTCACGTCAAACTGTTATTGAGTAGCATATATATGTGTTGCTAGTGGGAAAAAACAAACATGTTTGTATCACATACATTAAAGTGCGGTTTCCACTCATTTGTTTGATGGACTTCCTACTTTTTGGAACTAATGCACTCATCATGACTAGAGTTCCTGGCACGACGCTCCCCTTGTCTATACGTGATATTGTTGTAATTCCACAGTGAATGAAGTGAACAGAATGAGGTAATGGTACTGCTCTCTAACCCTGATGCGTCCTACACCTGTCCATGGTGCTAAAAATAGCGTCCAACTTCCTGATAAACGGCCTTTTTGTTCTATGAAGGCATCCGTAGCACGTTGCGCTTTGCATTGTGGGAGGAGCTGTTTCTGTGTTGTAACTCGTTAGCATTAGCACACATAATGAGCACATAGTGCCCTTTTTTTCGCTAAGGTGGTGTTGACGGGTCTGGTCGGTACGGCCTTGAACAGGTAGGTTGTGTTTCCATTACCATCTCAGAAGAAGGGCAGTGGGTGGGCTTAGCTTAACAACACCTCCAGCAAAAATCTGTCACAAAGTCACCATGATATCACAGATCCTTTCAAAAGTTAAAAGACTTTTGAATCACTTCACATCTCTCAGACATTGATCTGCTAATGCCTCTGATCTGCGTTCCTCACATTAGTACGGATCTAACCAGAGATCATCCAGTCTGCTGACACTCCAGCTCTCTGATCCCCGCAGAGACCTCCTGTTTCTCTGCGGCTACCATTCTTCTTCCTCCCCGACACCATGGGCTCTTCTTGTTCCTGTCACATACTAGCTTTCCTGCTCTATCGCTACCTGACCTAAGTCTGTTCCAACCCATGTCTGGAAAGAAATAACGGCCTTGATCGGAGCTCCATTCCTCTTGGTGGCCGGATAAAAATCCCAGTTTTCCGACGTCCCAAATGGTGAAGGTTCAGCCGGTATCTCGCCCATATGTAGCTTCTTCTACGAGTAGAATCCATCGGCCTATTTCCGGGAGTTTTACCTCGTCTGCTGCTGGACCAATACAAGATGGCTGACATTGTGCATCCGTTTCCTGTTTGTCTTTTTCAAGGACTTTCTTTCGCTACAGCTACAGCGCCATCACATGGAAGGGGGATATACAACATCTAAAACGTTTAGTTCTTTCGACAAAACTGCTATGTGAACACGAGTTGCACCAGCTTAAAGTTGCAACAATATTGCAAAATTTGTCCCCAATTGTACAGAGTGAAACCCTGTTAAATTCCTGGCCTCAATTTTTGAAATTGGATTTCAAAGTCAAACATTATCATAATTTGGGTTATTTAGCCCATCATAAAAGAGAGAAACATAACTTAATTTAAAAAAATCACATTTGAGCCTGTTATATTTCCTAACTCAGATCTAAAGATCAGATCTATTTATTATCTGAGCTTAATATTTAGTTAGCTAGTGAAATATATTTATATATATATATATATATATATATATATATATATATATATATATATATATATATATATATATATATATATATATTCTAAACAATATATTTAATTTGTAAAGGAAATTTTTATAGCTCAAGCATAAATATTTAGCTTGATATTTAGCTACCCAGCTAGCTCACTAGCTCGTTATTTAGTTAGCATCATTACTGTGTGAATGGGTGAATGAAGCTCCTTCTGTCCTCAGGACTAGATAAAGTGCTATACAAGTACAGGCCATTTACCATGTGAAAATAAATATTTATCTAGGAAGTTAGCTTGCTAGCTGAAACTAAACGTTGAGATCCAAGCTAAATATTTTGTTAGCAACGTAAATATTCTTTAATCTAAATATTTAGCTTGAAAACTAAATATTTTACTGTGTAACTTTACAAATATTTCTACTGAATAGCAACAAACCTCCAGCTGTGGAGTAAAACTGGAGGGGACAGATGTCTCCAGACGGATGGATGAGCTTCCTGGACTCATCTATAAAGCAGCGAATGATTTTCTGGTCATTCATCTTGTCATTAATAAGTTCATATTTAACACTTTGGGATGTTTAGGATGCTGTGATCTGAGCTCATTCTGTTTGTGGGTCTCCTTTTCTTCTGTGGACACTAAAGATCTGTCGTTGTGATGCAGTGATGCAAACGCCTGAAACAACATTTCCCGTTCTGATCCATCTTCTCTGACAGACGGAGAAGCAGCAGCAGCAGCAGAGGAGGAAAACTGTGAACACGTCTCTGCTCTTTAACCAGCAACGGATCAATACGCTCCCTGAAGAAGGAAAGGATTCCTCCTACAATTCATCTGAGCTGCTTTTGGGAATTATAAAGACCAGAAATGATTTCAGTTCTGCTGCCTGAAATCCATACGTCCTGCTGCTCTTCTACATCCAACGGAACCTTTAAGCTGCTTGAGGAAATGAGATGAAAACTGCAGGTTTGTTCAAGACTAAATTGAGTTAACGCGGCTGGAAGATAGATAAATTATAGAGATTTTTTGGGGGGAAATCAGAGAAGAAGATAAGCATAGTTAAGCTGGAGAAAAGATGGCAGAGAACAAAGCAAAGAGCTGATGATTGGTCAGCTGAAGAAGACAGGAGCAGAAGAACGGGGAGATATTAAAAATAAAGATGACATCAAGTTTGTAATGTGCAGCGGAGCAGGATACTTTAAAAATATCGAAATAATCCAAAATATTTAGAAATATGTGAAGAATGCGCATGTGTACCCATGCATTCAAAAAAGTGAACATATCATTTCCAATAGTTAGCATATATATAAGCAGATAAACAGATGTGCAAATAAATGTTAATTTGAAAGTTTAACTGTTGGGAGAAGTTCTGGTTGTAAAGTCTAACAGCTGCAGGGGGGAAAAAAATGCAGATCTAACTTAAATAAATTGCTTTAACTTGGTCACAAGTAATTGAATTTAATTCATCAAACTTAATTTATTTACTTTTTTAACTGGAAAACTTACTAAAGTTACTTAAATAAACTCATTTAGATGACCAAGTAAAACAGTTTATTAAAGTTGAAGCTGCATTTTCTATGTTGGCATTCATATGTTGCCATGTGTAATTTGAAGTGAACATTTTGACATAAATGTTAGTGAGATTTGCCAACATGATTTTCATTTAATAATCAGTTCTGGAGAATCATCAACACATTAATCTGACAAAGGATGCGTGTCTTTTATGAGAAAATGGCTCTGGGGTCCCCAAGTCAACCAACGTTGGGAAACTTACTCACATCTTAATATTCGAGGTCACTGCCATTTGATTGGTCGACCCGGCCCACGGCTCCCTCTCATTGGCTCATCCTAGAGTCAGTCACCGTCACAAGCCCCGCCCCCGAGGAGACAAATACCCCTGCGTCCAGAGCCGCTCCGTCATCCAGACGCTGGCTGCGCCGCGCACAAGCTGACGGTGCGTCTCTGCTGCGGAGCGTCGACAGGCGGACAGAAATGAGCAGAACCCCGCAGACTGGGACCAGCAAACATGGAACTCTGTAGAACCCTGACGGTGCTGCTGTGGATTTTACTCGTGGAGCGGAACCAAGACTGCCGGGCGGAGGAAGGTACGTCCCCGCCGCTCCGGGGCGCAGCGCAGCGCAGCTCGGAGCGGAGTTTGGCTGCGCTGCGCTCTGGAGCTGCTGCTGCTGCTGCTGAACATGACCTGAACTGGTTTTGTTCTGCTAGTTTTACTGGTTGTTGAGTGAAGAAGATGTACTCGTTTCGGTCAGGTTCTGATTAGAACTAAATAGATGTTGTGAGGCTGAAGTTGAAAGGTTCGGTTCAGAGGAGCTGAAAGTGTTCCCGGGAGCTGTTCAGGACTTTCCGCTCCCGATCATCTCAGGTCCAGATGCTGAGATTGGGTCCTGAAGCGGCACCGGCAGTGTGTGCTTCTCTGATCCTGGGTCAGAACTGTTGGAATCATTAGGAGGAATCTGGGATAAAATTCCCAACAGATGCAGACTGATGAAGAGGAGGATGATGGACCAGCTGAGTGGATGTCACACACACACACACACACACACCTCTTCTCACTCTTCAGCCCTGATTGCTGCAGCTCAGGCTCAGATTTAGCTTCCTCTCATGGTGTCTGCAGAGACAACGGACACAGTTGTCCCAGCGCTCCAGAATCCTGGACGCAGCTCATGGAATCTCTGCCAGATTGATCCGGCTCCCTGGAATGCCGGGGAGTCGGATTTGTATGCTAGCTTTTGTTTGAGTGATGTTGTGACAGCGATGAATAGCTGGGGGAGCAAAGCGCTCATTATATCCACATTAACGGAGAAGCTTTTCCCATTTCTGTGGTTGGAACCATGTGTGTTTGGAGCGAAGCTCCAGGTGATCAGGAATGTCAGGATGTTCCAGTTTTCTTTGTTCCTCCTGTCCTCTCCCATCTCCTTGTCCCTCCTACACCATCCAGTCCGCCTCCTCCTCCCTCCAGGTCTCTCTCCTCAGCTCTAACACACCTTGGCATCTCTTCGGGATCTCATTTACTCAACCCCCCCCTGTCTCAGTACCAGCCCCCCCCCCAAGCAGGCTGAGTGGCGGCCAGGTCACACAACCAGATCTGTACCTGCAGCTGGGTGTTATGGTGCTCCGTGGTTTCTGATGATTTTAGCAGCGGATGATGATGAATCTGAGGCTGTGCATCCAGCTGGAGTGGTGGGGGAATTTAATGCACGATCATCTGAGCATTCTGGAGCAACTCTGCAGGTTCCATCATTTTATTTGAGTCAGAAACATTTTCCATCAACCATAAACACAGAATTAGCAGTTTTCTGTGACAGAAGGCCTAAATGAACCATAATGTGGATGTGCACATGAAATAAACTGAATCATTTCGGTAATTTGGCTTTAAAGCTGCAGATTGATGCAGGGAGACGGTCCTCATCTAGCAGGAGGTTTTGGACTCTGAAATGATGGAAAATATGTACAAAGTTTCCCCGTTTTTCAGCTTGAAGCTGCAGCTTGGATCCGTCTGGCTGTTCGCCTCCGTCTGTCGGCTCAGATTAGATTCTCAGGATTTTATTTCTTCCCCCTGACTCAGGTTCTGTCCGCTGGAGTCAGGAGATGTTTGCCTGAACAGAAATGTTTTCAGACGGAAGGTTTTAACCCCTAATGCAGCTATCAGGGCCAAAACCGTTGTAATGTACTCGTATCAGTTAGTTATAAAACCAATCCCACAACCGATACTTAAAATGTGGAAACTCTGCAATAGTTTCACAGAAAACGTTGAAATGTTAGTTTTGTGGTCATTTTTGTTTTTATCTAATTCCACCATCATTTGTTGTGAAAAGCAGAGAGGAAATTCATTGCACCTTTTTGTGTGGTAGAAGTATCGGCAAGTATGGGCTCGTCTCTGAAAGCTGCAAAACCCAAACAGGTTCTGTGTTCCGGATGAGAACCCAGAGCTTATTGACTTTAAACGAGTTCATATTCAGACGGAGTCGAACAGAAAAACCCTGACACTAACCCTGAGGTCTTCCTGTAGGATGTAGGATCCGATGGAAGGAGAACCGTCCAGCAGAGTCACAGGCAGATCAAGTATAAGGTTAGCGTTGGACGATAATTCAACAAAAATATCTACTGACTGATAGACGTGTGGCGCAATAGAAAAAAAAAGGGCTCAAAGTTTCCGCTCATTTTTCATTATAACCTATCAGGTAGCTTAATACAACACTTATTAATTACTCGGATTATAAACACTGACCCAGGCAGCCTTCCAGCTCTCCTCTCAAAACGCAAAAAGCTGCAGCACAATCGGTCTCTGTCAGATGACGTATCGTGTGCTGTAGGCGCGTTGCATGATGGGATGTATGGGGGTGTAAACAAGGACCCTTCGCTCGCTCTGACTGTGGACGGTCTAAACGTTGAACAGAAAAATGTTCCACTCATGTTGTGTAGAGCTGCCATACCAGGTCACACAACGCCAGAATCATAAACGGGGCAAAAGCGTAAGAGTTTTTTAGTTTTAACGAGTTAGAGTTAACGAAGAGAAGGCGAATAGCCTCTGCTCATTAGAGAACCATAAAACTTTAATAACAGATTTTATAAATAACTTGGTGTGTCATAATAACACGGATCATAGAACCTTCTAATTCTTGTTTTAGCATGTACTTTGTGATTTACTTGAAATGAATAATGAATCAGAGAATCACCCAAAACAACAATTTAAAACAAGGTCTGACAAAGACCAGTTTGTTGATGTGTCTAATCGAACCCTAGACTGAATGTCTGTCGAATATCCAATGTAAAACTAGCTTCACTGCTGTCAGATGTCACATCTACGAGGAAGCTGTGATGGAAAAAAGTTATTTGACGAACATAATAAGACACTATGATCAGTTGTGTTATGCAGGACTCCCCCCTCCCCCCCCAGCTCATAGCTAATCGCTGTTACAAAGAGACACAGGAAACATACCAGGACCGTGCTGCTAGTAACACCTGTAGCTTTTAAAATGTCCCCTGGTTCTCCACCTGGTTCCTCAGAAGCAAAAACGCTTTTAAAAACACAACTGGGGGTGGATAAACCCACCGGCTTCAGCTCTCAGTGACTGGACTGGGCTTCAGTGGTCTGGGCTCCATCTAAACTCTGGTATCGGTGAGTAGCTCGTTAGCTTTAGCTTTAGCAGCTGAACTGAATTAGGATTAGCTTTACTGACAAAATAAACTAAAGGTTTCAGCTATTAATATAATAAAGTGTAACAAAATGTTTAAAAGATAAAAAAAGAATCAAGATAACCCTTCAATTTAAATTACTAACATCATTTTTTTAATATTTAATATAATGGTTAATAACATTACTTTTCTTTGTATTTAGCTTATTAATGTCACTCAGGTCTATTAACTTGATTTGTTTCTCTTAAAAACTTAGTTATGGTAAAATAAAACAGTGTTTGGAAGAATGACTTAATTTAATTATTAGTTAAAATTAGTTTATTGCAGAATAAGAAAAAGGATCAGGGAGGCACTTAAAATACCTTTTCTACAACTTATGGCAGTTATCGATAACTATCGATTTCGATCAATATTACTATTCCCTTTATAGATATTATCTTATTCTATGTTGTCCAGCCCTATTCATTGTTCAAACTCTGTCGGGAAAAAGGCAGAGCTTCATTTCAATATTTTCCAGGTTCTGAAAGGTAATGAAACCAAATGTAGGTTCTAATCTAAAATAAAATTACTTAAACCATCTGATTTAATGATAAAGGATGAAGATGGCTGCTCCTAGGGTTGTTGGCTTTGAGTAGAAAACTCAAAGTCTGCATGGATCAATGTTTCTCAGAGGAACTAAAAGTCCTCTGAGAAACAGTTGGGAATGTTTTCTGCCTTCTGTGTGCCTGACCAGAAATATCTGCTGGACTCTACAGAGATAAACGTTTACCCCATAGATGTTACAATCAGCTTTGAAAGTTTTATCTGGAAATAGTTGGAGAGTTAAACCAGTTTAATGAATGAAAGTTCTTCCACAGTTCCCAGAGTCCTAAAAATCCCTAAAAACACTGAATCTATGAATTCGGAAATAATATTTTAAATAGACTTTAAAAACTCTTGAATTTTGAGTTCTGGGTCTTAAAATTTGTGCTGAATTTAACTTCTTTGTGTCACAAATTTCCTCAACTATAATTATTTTTGATTGAATAACGTAGCATAAATAAAGATGGGTGGAACCAATAAGAACGCAACAAAACCCCAGGAAGGTGAAAATACTCAGAACACAAACAAAACACAACTTACTGTTGCTAGGCAAACTTTCTAGCTATACCTTATCTTTGCTTGTTGTCTTTTACACATTCCACATTTCCATGAGAAACAAATTAACACAAGTCAAAGAATCTTGTTTTTGTCTGCCGGTTGGGCTGTGAAATACATTTACATTACATTTTTATAAAAGTGTTCTTAAAAAGGTCCTAAAAGAGTTGAATTTAACTTGAAGAAAGCTGTAGGAACCTCTGTCCAGAGTTTAGACACAGATTTTTCCATATTTCTCACGCTTCATCATTTTATCTTCAGTCATATTTGATCAGCGGCGAGCGAGCGCAGACGGCTGCGTTCTGAGCAGCGTCTCAAACAGACGGAATATGTGAAGCAACTCCACTAGGTGGGCTACAAGCTCCTGCTCCGCTACACCCGCCCGCATGGTGAATCAGCACCTATGAGCTGCAGTGGCTTGCAATCCATTTGCATTATGACGGCACGTCACTGCTGCCCACCAACTTCCACCAATAATGGGTACAATTATAACTGTAGACATGGCGAGCGTTTTGCCAAAAAAGACACACACACCGCCACACAACCAAAAAACCTGACAAAACCGATCCATCTCCAACTGAAAGTCTTTTTACATCCAAAAGGGTCCGATTAAAGTCCTGCAATAAATTGTTTTATCCAAGACAATAATAAATCCAAAGGCAAATTGCTAATGAGCTGCTGACACTCTGCAGAAGCTACCTGCTAAGAATGGCATAATCACAAATAAAGACCCAAAAGATGATCGGAGTGTGTCTAAGGTCGACCGTGGGCCGTTCAGGTGGAACTTTCTACAAAACTGGAAGAAAAGAGAACCTCTGAGGACTGAGAACATCTCTTCTCTCAGCTTCTGATGGGAGGAAAGGCAAGGCACACTTACAACAAGGTCATTCAAGGCGCTTTACATGATTCGCATTATTCATAATCGTTTACTATAAGGGAGACTAGAAGGGACAAACACTGACTGAGGAAGCTTTGCACCTTTCATTCTGACCAGCGCCCCCCCTGGTGGGGACGAGGTTGTTCAGGTCCAGTCTGAGCCGGACTCAGGCTCTTTCCTATGATTATTAACTGAACCTGAATTATGATTAGTTTCTTTAAAAGCTTGGGTTCAGATCTGAGCGTTCTTTAGACTGAAGAAGCTGGTTGGCCCATCTGGTGTCCCGTACCGGTGCGGCCGTCCTCTCCAGCTTACAGCAGGCGTTCCCTGGTGCTTCAGCCTCAGGTGGATCACAGAGCACGCGCGCGTGTGTGTGTGTGTGTGCCGAGGTGATTTGTGAATATGGCCGCCATGACGGCGCCGCAGCAGCGTCCTCCTGTCAAGGCATCGGGGACGCTGTCATTTTCAGCAGAGATAAGAGGAAGGTCAGAGGAGCTGAAAGGAGGGAGGAGAGATGTCATCCAGAGAAAACATGCATCACGATCGGGAATGTGACCCGAAGCCAAGCCGCTCATAATGTTCTGTCAGAGATTTCTAAAGCCAAAACAGACCAGGTGGAACATTTTCTAGAGGTTTTATGGTTCATATACTCAGAGCCAGCTGTTTTCTACCGAGTGTTTATGTGAGGAACTAGGAGCAAAGAGCTACGTTTCCAAAGGGCAACTTTAAAAAGTGACACCAGAACCCACCTGAAAGGCCTCCCAGCTATCAATAAGCTCTGCTATCTGGGAACATTAATGGTTTCTCCTGCAGCTGCTGTAGGAAAAGAAAGATGGACCGAACCAGAACTTTGTTCTTTCAGTAGCAATAAGTTCCTCTGCTTCATTCTTTCTGTGCAGTCATCCATTAAATCTGACGACTTCAGCTCAGCAGAAATACTTTATTTTATGGTGGCCAGGTGAGTCAGGTTAGAGTTGCTGGACCAATCACAGCAGACTTGGGGACATTGTTGGGAGAGTTACAAAAATGTACTTAATATATGTTATAGTACTATTTACGGCTTCAACTATGTAATATTCTTGCATTGCATATTACTGTCTCAAAAATGTAACTGAGTTACAGAGTTACATTCTTTTAAGTTACTTTTGATATTGCATCTTAAAGTGCAGGTTGCAGGTTAAAGCCCCCTGTAAACCATCGCCTCTAGAGCAGAGCTTACTTTCCTAATGAGTCTATCCAACCTCTTCCTCTCAGCTGTCGATAAACTGAACACACAACTAGGGCTGGGTATCGATTCAAATTTCATGAATCGATTTAATTCATATTCTTAAGAGTTAGAATCGATTATCACAATTCCATCTAAATCAGTCCGATTCAATCTGATCCTGTTGTATATTGATATGAGTCAATGGTTTTATATATTTTTAGCTATTTTTTAAATTGTATGCCTGTAATTCAATATGCCTTATTACTGGGTAAGTAACAGTTACCCGGGGAAACTGTATTTACCCTTTTATACACAAGACTTAAAATGGCCGCCTGGAGTTTACCTTTCAATTTTAGTTGCAAAAAGGGCAAACTATTCCAAAAAATAAAATAGATTTTTGAAATTGTGAATCAATTTGATTTGATTTCTCTAAGGATTGATTCAGAATCGATTTTATGATTTTTTTTCAACATAGCCCTACAAACAAAACTGTAAAAAAAAATGATGGGAGCCACCACAGAGTCATAACAATCTCTCAACAAATTTGCTAATTAGCAGATGTGAGGAAACAAGACTTACAAAGCAGAGATTCAGTTTTGGTAGAGCTGAGCTTCTGATCGATCCAGTAGTGTCTCCAAGCTGGCTGCAGCCGCAGACATCGGACCCATGAGGGGGGGTAAATTGGCCGTAACAGCAGCCAAAAAAAAAAAACAGATGTACAAACAGAACAAGACACAGAACAAAAATATGTATAAAATAGCTATAAAAATAGAGTACTGTACAGTTAAGGTAATGTGTTATATGCATATCAGAAACTATTTAACCTGCTACATGCACTTTAAAAATATAACGTCAATTTAAAATACTTTAATTTCTCAATTTACATTTTGCACTATTGTTAAACAACAGAACTCAGTCTTTAGTGCATTTGCGCGCCTTCTATCTCATGGAACTGTTTGCTAAATGGTGTCAACATTGGGTGCTGAAAGCATTCATCAAAGAGGTGCGGGGAGTTGTTATGGTCTAAACATTCAGGCTTTTAATCCCGCATACGCAGGTTCATGATCGCCGCCTCGTGCAGCTTGCGTTTGTTTGAAGTGTTGTTTGTGCGCGTCGTCTTTAATTGACGCAATGTTTTCACAGACTGCAAATATGCGAGTGACCGCTAGAGGGAGTGTAGAGCGCTGATTTAGCTGCTGTAGTTACACAGGGACAACGGCGGCAAAAGCAATAAGTAGGGTTAGGGTCACTCAAAGGGTTAACTACTGTGTGTAAAGGTGCGTAATCCTCTCCTTTCTGTGTTTGGATAAGCTTCTTAGCCTGGGCCATTTCCTATTGCAAAGGTAAAGTTCAACCCCTCCAGTGACCTATTGCCGTTTTCAGCATTCCATTGGCTATCCGATGCATCAATCATCAGAACTCTGTGCTGTGATTGGTTCAAACATTTTTTTTTTCTCAAACTGACTTTTACAAAATTCTCTTTTTGTTGCGACAGTAGAAGTTATGATCCTTTTTCCTACTGGGTCAAATAAGGTGTCGATTAAAAGGTTACACTTTAAGGCTTACATAGAAAAGGTTGTTTTAAATACGAAGCGCATTGGCGGACGTGACATTACGGGTCAAATTTGACTTCCTGTGACGAATCACGAGAACTCATTTTTAGGCTGTTATTTTATATTTTTTATGGATTTATTTTTGCTGTTTACCAACAACTTTGATGTAGGACTTTGGTTAGACCCATATGGATCTAAAAAGTAAAACAGTCTACAGAAAGTTCAAAAGTTTCTTTTCTCTTCTTGAGTGTGGGTTAGGGTTGTGCTCACAGTGCTCATTGTAACCTTGTTTGTCATCCATAATTAAAATCACGAGGCTGTTAGCTTTCAAATGTTAAAATATATGTGTATATTAACAAAAGCTTGTTTAGACATTAGCAGCAATGAACTACCAACCCTTTAGTGGGCCCGTAGGCGGGTCCTAGGAACGCTAATGGGTTAAATGTGCTGTAACATGTTCCACCGGCTGTTCTTGAAGACGGAAGTCATATTTCCCTGCAGTAGTTTTTTCTTCTTCTCATTATTTCTTCCATCTTTCTTACCCTCTCCTTTCTATGGCTTCTCTTATTTTGAGGAAACTGGCTTTATTCACGTTGGATGTTGGAGGAGAAAATAAAGACCACCTCGTAAGTGATGATGTCATCACGTCAAAGTGGGGGGGGGGGGGGGGGATTATTTCATCAAGATTCGGATGGGATGGAATTTAATTTTTCCTTGCTTTCCAGGATTGGGACAGGATTTTCAGTGGGAGTGAGACGGGAAAGCAAAATAAAATCCACTCCTGAGTCATCTTCTACTGTAGGCCTACATTTTACAAGTAATGCATTACATTACTACATTACTGAAAAAGTATTATATTCCTGCAACTGGTTCCTTTGCGTTACTTCCAACACAGCTTGTGGAAAGCCTGAACCAGTGGAGGACTGTAGCTTTCATCCATCTTTAAACATGTTTCCTTAGAGTTTGCGACGATACGAGCGTCTGCAGACTCAGACTGTCAGGATGATTTAAACACATTTATGTGCAGATTTTTGAACTTGCTGTTGAGTAGGAATCATTTCGACGTACCTGGAAAAACAGCTGGGCAGCAACCACCTGGTGCAGTCTTAAAGCGATCACATCTGAGGTGTTCCTGCTTCGTTACACAACCTTAAAGTTCATCCAGAAAATCTCCATGTGTTTGTGTCTGCAGAGTTAAACCGTTTCACCCTGAACCACGTCTGGTTTCTGATTAAACTCTTCATCATTCAGCAGCAGCAGCAGGTTTGTGGGTTTTAAGGTGGAAGCGGCTTATTTTTAAGGAACAGACCTATTGAGTTATCATGCAGCGATAAATATTCAGAGAGTGAAGAACACACAGAGCTACAGTGGAAAGTTCATCTCTGATCCTCCTGCAAACATCTCCAGGGTTTCTGCAAAGGTTACATGCAGAAAGTCTGAATAAGGAGGAAGGAAATGAAAAGGTTCCCCATATTTGAGCTCGTCTTCCCCCGTTTTCTGTTCATGGATGGAAGGAGTGGTCCTTGGCTGTCTTCTCCATCCTGAGGTGACTGAATGTGATGAATGTCGGTGGTTTGTGTCTGGATGGAGCTGGAGCTTTGCTTTTGGCAGCATGCTCTGCTCCAGGCGTGTTGTTGTGGGAGTAAACAGTGAGTGCATTAATGTGTGGAGGGGGGGCATGTTGGGAATGAAACAGAGAAGTTTTGTTCATAAACCAGCCTCCCACTTCTAGCATCCTAATTTCTATCTTTTCGTCTGTGGAATCCGAATCGGGGCCAGATTCTCTGACACCTGTTGATTAGATCTGCAGCTTGATGAAGTCTGATCTGAGCTTTCTGCCTCCTCTGACCTTTTCCCCTGATTTATTTATTTTTACTGCATCCAGATCTTTATTTCCCAGGTTCAGCCTCAGGGTGACCTTTCATGGACTCGTTTTCTCCATCAGTTTCCTTCGAGGTAAAGGTTTCCTGGAGAACAATGTGAGCGGAGGGAGAGAAACCGAAGGTTAAATGTGTTGGCCTTCCTTTCAGCTGTTGGATTAAAGCCCATCAGATTCCATTCTGTCTGGTTCCAGTCGTCCCATTTTTGTCCAAAAGGTGTGCAAAACAGACACAACCTAATCATTGGGTCTAAAGAACGATGGTCTGTGGTGTTCTTCAGGAGTTTTGGTAAAGAGGAACAATAACTGATAGATCTGATCTGTAAGTGATGCAGAGATTGGTCCTGGACAGAACCGGGCTGGGCGATATGGCCTCAAATTTATAATGCAATATAATCTGAAATATGTTCGCTAACTGTATGTATATTATATATCATTTTTTTACATTAATTTATGTCAACATTTATGCCCAAGGACATTATCACTTTCCAGATATGTTGCAGCAGAACAACTTCAAAGTGATGCAACAAAAAATTCTTACAACATAAAGATGAAGATATTTTAAATCAAATAAAAGCTAAATGTTTTGAAAATAAAGTTCAACATTCTCTGCTTTCCTGGTTACTTATCTATAAATTCATTGTCTAATTCTGCACATATTTCATAAAAAATGCTTCAAGTTTCTTTTCCTTTAATAAAAAACATCACATTTTAAATGGGAAATATCTAGAATAAAGATAGACGCTGAAAATCAATATTTATCCTCCTTCCATACCTCAAGTATGAATTTCTACCTTATACCTTTTATGCCCATTCCTAAAACAACGTGACCTAGTTAGGCCTGGACGATTTGGACCACAAGTTATATCTCAATATTTTTCAGCTGAAATCTGATATTTGATAAATATCGAGATATTTTTCTCCCTAAAAAAGTATTGACAAAAAAACCATTTAGAATCTGAGCCACATGTCTACAGAAACTTTTATTCCAATCCAGCCGCAGATGTACAGTACATTAGAAACAAAGTGTAGACATATATTAATATATAACGTCCCTGGATAAAATATTGTTTTATTCTTCTGAACCAAAATAGGCACAAGGTAATTTATTTGTATATCACACTTTCATAGAAAAGCATCGAAAGTAAAAACACCAAATAATAATAGTGATATTAAAAAAACAGAAAAACACAGCAGTTAAGCGTCATAATAGTTATAGCTTATTTATGGGCCAAGAGGACAAATTTACTAGATTTTTGGGTTGTTTTTTTTGTACTTTATAATAAATAAGAAGGACGTATTTTATTGCTTGCCGGATGCAATTAGACGGAACTTTATGGCTATTGTTATTTTCTTTATCTAAGTTTTATTTGTCCCACTGTGTTAGACTCACCATATATTTGGAACGTTCCTTGAATGCACCACAGGTGTGGAAAGTTGTGAAGAGTCGGGAAGGATTCCAGCAGACTCTGTGAGAACGTTGTGAGCGCTCGGAGACGTGACGGTACCGAGTACCGCTGCGTACCGGCCCACTTAAAGCTCTGCTAACCAGCGGCTGCTCAGCCTTCGTCTGTTTAACCCCAGACCGAATGCAGCAGTGAGGACGGAAGGTGTAGCAAGGTGCAGCAACGCCACAGACAGGAAACTAACGGGTCTATTTATGCAGACATAAACGATGTTTAGGGTCATTATTGAAGCTCTTATGAAGACATTTCAGACGCCGAACGTCAGACAGAAACGTGTGTTTCTGGATGCTGTGATTCCAGGACTTCCTGCTTTTTTGGACGGCCCCTGAATCGACGGTGACAGTCTGACTCCACGCCACTCCTGCAGCTCTACGGCGTCCTAAAGACCGCCGTGTCCGTCTGCGCCTCGTAAAACGGGGAAGCCCATTAATCTCTCCGAGAGGCGTTTGACCTTTCAAACTCATTAACCACAGCAGCCGCTGTGCAGACAGCTACCAGCATTTACACAAACACTCACTTTCCCTCCTGCACCATTAGCACGAGTGCAGTACTCAAGCAGTGGCTCACGCACGTCAGCACGTGCACGGATGTGTGTCTACCTGCCAATATCGCCCCCAGACCGCGTGGCTCGGCGGTATCCGTCATGTCCGCCGGATCCTCACACCTCTCTCCGTGCGCCTTTGGGCAGTGACCTGGAAAATTGCCTGACCTTTTAAAATGCAGCTTCCCGGTTGATGAATAAATACATAAATCCAGAGGCGGGGCTGGTTTTACGATGCCCCCTGCACCTCCTCACTGCAGGAAGGGAACCGGGGAGTCTCTGAAGCGATGCACCCCTCCTGCAGAGAGGCTTCCTGGTAATGGAATGATGATCCTGATGAAGGTCAGCGGTGTAATGAGCTGATGAAGTGGCTGAGACGGGTTAACACGGAGCAGCCTCTGTCTCTCTGCTTCAGATAAGCGGAATAAGAGGAAGGTTAAGAGAGCAGCAGGAGACCCGGTGAGCCCCGATTATCAGCGCCGTAGGAGAGGCTGTTAAAGGCTGAGTGCTGGAGGAGGACAGGAGAAACGACTGAACAACTCACACATGAAATCTGCAGAAAAACCTGGAAAAAGATGAACATTGGACTCTAAACAAACCGCAGACTTTATGGATTTATAATCAGTTATTCAAGTAGATAAACTATTGAGTAGGGATGGGAAATATGCCCTCATCAAATCTATGTTTCTATATAATGTGAAGTTTGTGCAATTCAATTCAATTCAATTCAGTTTATTTTTATAGCGCCATTTCACAACAGATGTCATCTCAAGGCACTTTACAAAAAGAGTTATTACAATACAATGTTAAGTGTAGAAATTACAGAACCACAGAAGATTGCGTCGTGGAATTCTGCAATCCCTCATACTGAGCAAGGCGAAGTGGAGAAAAATTTTTACAGGAAGAAACTCGCAGAACAGGTCACACAAGCGTTATTGCCCGACGTCTGTGGCTTGGAGAATAATAACAGAGACAGAAAGAGCAATGAACGATGCAGAAGTTTGTTGCAGGACGTGGGAATTTTCCGTCACGCAATGCATCTTAGTCAGGGTCGTCAGGGGCTAATCCGGAGCACTACTATAATAGAAACAGGTTAGTGCTTGATTGACGACTCATGCAGTTGGGGAGAAGTAGGAGAGAAAGTAGACAGACCAATATGTCCCCAACAGCTACCTAAAGCAGCATAGCTACTAACATTAACCTGTCTCCTAGCTACTAGGAGACCTGGCTACCAACACTCTGTCTGAGTCCTCCTGACCCGTGGACGGTGTAGGGCCGGTAACGGCCCCCGTCATGCCGGGGTCTTCTCGGAGTCGGGTTGTTGAGAATGCAGCCCAAAGTGGGTGGTAAACTCCATCTAAGGCTAAATACCGGCACGAGACCGATAGTCGACAACTATCTTAAGGAAAAATAGACAGAACTGAGAGGACAGAGTTGAAGAGGGCGAGAAACGTTGCAGTAACTATATTTTTCTGTTTATGTCAAACTGACTCATGTTCCAGATCAAACTGTAGCAGAGCAACTTCAAAAAAGTAGATTGACATTGAAAGAACATTTATTATGCAAAATGCATGTAGGAAATCTGTAATCTTTTCCCCAAAACTGCAACACGGGAATTCTCACAACATAAAGACCAAGATTTAAAAAAATAAATAAAATATAAGCTAAATGTTATGAGAACACAAAGTTCAAAATGGTTTAAAGCAGGGATGTTCCAGTCTCGAGATCAGAGTAGGCCGATATTTTCATATTTTTCGGTGATCGGAGATCTGACATTTTGGCTGACGAGTCGCGCTTATTTTTAAAAGTACATCCTAGTTACGTTTGACGTGATTGTGCAATAATCCGAACCTCAGTAGCGGTGCAAACAAGGACTCTTAATTGCCAAAAATCTGCATAGCAGCTCTAATATGGGTAAACTTCAACAGATATGCTTAACTGTACTTTAAACTATATAATAAAGGTGTAGAAACTCACCTTCTGGCATTTACACGCAACAATAAACCCAAATAAACAGAGAAAAACTTTTTAAAAACTTCTCTTCAGCTCCTGCAGCGGCAGAGAAAATAAAGCAGGCGATGAACTGCACCTGTGGTGCATTTAAATAGCGTTGGTAATCTATGTTGAGTTCAGGAGCATAGGATATTTCAGTTTATAGTGAAAACACTAACAATATTACTGCAACTTAAAAACTTTCTACCTGCTATTTATTCAAAAATATAAAGTGATTCCCATGAGAGTAAAAATACTTTGTAAAATAATGCTGGACCAAGTATAAATGTTTTCCTTTTGTCTGAAATATTAAACTGAAGCCGATCTTTAATTCTTCGTAAGATTTTGATTTAAAATTGTGAAAATGTGAATTAGAAAATGAACTCCCTTTTTTCTCCTCTTATGACAGGCTAACGATGATTTCTGTTTGTTTTTTTACTGTAAATTTACAGATGGAACCCCATAGTGGAGCACCAGATGGATGTTCTGGTTTCCATCCGCAGACTTGTCCGTCATGCAGTGTTTATGTGCATCTCTTTATGCGCCGGGTTCGTGATTGCAATCAGAAAGTCATCAGCGGAGGACGGCTGTGTAGAGCGCGCTCCCGTTGTTTCTCTTCTAATTGTCGCCTTCTTTTTTGCAAGTCAATTAGTCTGCCAGCCAATCAGTCAGTCAGCAGAGCTGCAGGCTGGACGAGCAGGCAGGTTATCTGAGCGACAACCGTTGCTCCGCTAATCAGGCTTTCCTGTTGTCAGTCAGTGTGTCAGCCGGCCAATCAGGGAGCAGGGATTCTGATTAATCAGTCCTACGGGGAGAGCTGTCAGAGAATAAAGCAACGTGATCGCCGCTCATGCAGAACTCGCTTCCAAACAACACGCTGGAGTTAAACAGGGTAAGCTGCTGAACAGTTCCTCCGAACAGTTCCGCCGAACAGTTCCTCCGAACAGTTCCTTTACATTCCCTCAGGTAATCCGACCATCAACCACAGAAGAAGAACCTTCAAGGCTAAAAAGAGTAAAAAAGCTCACAGTTTAGAATAAAACATTATTGTACTAGAAGGGGGAATTTGTTTGTAACAGCAGCAAAGTGGCAGGAAATACAAACATTAATTAAGACTCAGTAATAGAAAATTATAAAAAAAGAACATTTTAAGAGTTAAAAATTATATCTAGCTAGATTATGTCAAGCACTATGGATCCTGTGCATCAGCCAAGAGCAATTCGCTAACATGGCTAACTTTTTGAAAAGAAAAAAACTCTGCTAAAACTGTCAAAATTAACGCATTAATGTGGGTCATTTAATTTTTAGAATTAGCTAAAAAATTTTTAAATATGCACAGCATACAGCCCTGTTTATAATTCAGCCTGAGCCACATCAGTTCTCCTTCCTAACCAACCAAACTACAGATTGCTGCACAGCAGCATGTGTGTCTGTGCCTAAATGACATGCATTATTATTATTATTATTATTATTATTATTATGGCTGTATTGGTTTGATATTATAAGTTCATAAGTTTGGGATGTCAGCTCGCTGTGCACGGTGCAGAGTTTAAATATTCCGTATTTATGTTGATTTATCCATGTTGGCTCACTGCAAAGATTCAACATATTTCATAGTGAGTTACTGCTATGTTAAAATGCAAAATTATTGAGTTAGAGTGATGTTTTCAGACGTGAATTTGTGCTAAATCATTAGCGGAAGTAGGCGTTTGCACTTTCATCATTTTCTGGTTGATAATCCGGGGTTTAATCTGCTGATTGTTTCTTTATGGGTAAATTAAAATTTTTCGACATTTGATTATTAAGTCTATATTACAATTGATTTATGGGATTTTTAGCGCAGAGTGGTGTAAAGTTTATTCAAATATTTTGGTTAGCTCTAAAGCTTTAGTTGTGTTTGTTATTTTTCCTATGAGACAACACACATTGTGAACATGATTATGGAGTTTGATTAATTTCTCCAATATTTGTTTAAAAAAGAGAAAAGGTATCTGGAATTGTACTTTAGTTACACAAAAAATTTGGCGTTTTTTTTTGGTCATATTTAGGAACAGTGATTAATTCACAGCTACCCTGTGATTAATTAGATCAAATTTTTGGGACAAAGTTTGTATGTTTTCCATTCCTTAAACAACATTTAAGGACCAACACGATTTCAAAAATACCTGTTTGGCACCGGTATCGGATAAAACCCAAACGATACCCATACCTAGTACCCACTGGAGGACCTGAGAGCATATGTGATTTTTTTTTTTTTCTGGCCCACATGAATTTCCATCAGTAGCCAATACCGTGGATTTGAAATCATAATTACTCAACAAAATACAGATTGTTCAATAACCAAATTTATTTAAAGTACAGAGCCATTGCTGTTGTTTAGATCTACGGGATTCTGTTCAAGGACATTTCTCTCTTGATTAACTTAAAGGCACAGTGTGTAATTTTCGGCCAGTAGGGGGCAGTGCATACCTAAATTATCACAATCACGCGGTATCTGTGTCTTTGAGTAAGAAACTCAACAACGGAGGTCCAACTAGTGCTGTTTTCAAACACACAATTCCCTGAGAATGATCTATTTGCAGCAACATGACGAGCACATCAGTCTCTCTTTCATTGCTTGGAACTAGCGAAGAGGTAAAAATGTATTTATGGAGAAACTTTTTAGCATTTTGAGGGGAAATCAATGTTTTAATAGCGGGCGTGTTCCGTGCGCTTTGTCCGTCCGGGTTCTTGTAGAAGTAAAGACGTCATCTAATACGGCTTTCCCCTGAAAAGAGGACCCACGCCTATGTTTTTTAAAACTGATTTTTAAAGTCATGTTTTACAATCGCCAATATTTTGCAATTAATGTGCTTTGTGTAATTATTATTACATAATATTTTAATGGCTATTTTCAAACATGTACTGCAAAAACTACACACTGTCACTTTAATCAGTGTCGCCAACTGTCGCTGACAGAAAGTAGCTGAATTTGATCCAGAACGTCGCTAGAAGTCTCCAGATGAAGTCAAAAGAAAATGAGCATAGTGATGACATCATCACTAATGTGGCGGTCTTCTTTTTCTCCTCCAACATTCAATACCAATAAAAGCAGTTTGCATTGAAAACTGTGCAAAACTCGTGAGCTCAGACATATCAGAATAAAATAACTCATAGAACGGAAGCAGGCATAAGGTCAGAGAAAGATGGCAGAAGGTATGGGAGAAAAGAACTGGTAGGTGGCGCTATAACATTCAAAGGAAAGTTGGTCTAATGAGGAAAACTGAATGAAATAGAAAGGAAAAAATATACGTAGATAAGGATTTGTTAAGTTAAATCATAATTTATTAAAACAGGGGAAACATGCTACAGGGAAATGTTACACCAGACTGGAACATGTTCTGTTATTTCGCCTGAAGCATTCTGTTCAGAGAAGGGCAGAAAATATAGAACTGGACATTCTTTTAAACTGCGTTTTTTTATTCTAAAAAGTTGATGAGATATCTTAAAAATGAATGTGGTGAATATAGTTTTTGTTTGTTTTTGAATAAGTAGGGTATATTTAGTAAGCAGTGAACATTGCTTTAGAGCAAAGAGCCGACAGAGAGCGCTGAGCATCGTGAGATGTTGGCAGCGAGATCAGAGATCCTTATGTAGGAAAAAACCTGGTAATGTCGTCAGACCCCTTTAGTGAAGAGGAAGTGATGTCATACCACAGACCCCCCCCCCTTCTTTCAGTCCATCTACCTCCGTGAGACAATCGAACTTGGCAGAGATTCAACAATTGAGTGCCTTGAATTAATAGTGAATTAGCTGCTGCAGTCCTCCTCCGTGTGTGTGTGTGTGTGTGTGTGTGTGTGCGTGTGTGTGTGCATGTGCGCGTGTCTGTGTGTGTGTGTGCGTGTGTGTGTGTGCGTGTGCGCGTGTCTGTGTGTGTGTGTGCGTGGTGGAAGGACATCTGAAGGAATCTGCCACTTAAGCTCCGAGCAAAGCCTATTTTCAGTCCAGGATGGTTCTGGGAGTGTAAATTGGTCACCAGTTAGAGGAGCCTAATTGTTTTCTGTCTCTCGCTGCGGTTCTGGCGCCGCTCTGCAGTGAGGAGGCCAGAACTGGCTTCAGGCTCTGGGTTTTTACTTCAGAACCGTCCTGCTGAATGTGAGGAGTTGGTGTAGCGAACAAATCTTCCTCCTTCCTTAGTTTGTTTCTTATTGCACAGATGTGACCTTTGACCCACCTGGACCGGTAGAACTCTCAGCAGTCACTGGTTTGGTTCTGGCTCTGCAGACGGCTGCATCCTTTAAAAAAAAAATCATTGGACCAATCCCAGCTGTTGAATTATTGGCGTTATTAATCTCACAGCCAGGTAATGAAAGCATTCTTCTCTGGTCCGATCCAACAGCCAGAACTGTTCTGGAGCGTGGGTCGGCTCGGTACCAGGACAGATTACAGAGATGTTTCTTTCCAAGCCGTCGCATCACTTTAACAGGCTGTAAAACTATGAATAAAAGCCCCAGACAGAATATAACGTCCTCTCATTAGCTGCAGATCAACGGCTGAATCTCTTTTGTGGCTCGGAAGGAATTCATCAAACCAGTGAGTCAGTTTCTTCTCAGCTGGCAGGAACAAACTGTGAAGCTGTCAGTCTCACAGCTCTGGTGACAACTTTCCATCCTCTCATTGTGAGCATGGATGGATGGCGCTTTATTTTAGCTCTCATCATGAATCATTTGAACTTTCCCCTCCCTGCAGGAGGCAGTGATGGACACGGCGAACTCACAACCCTCAGGTTTCTCTGCACCTCGGAGAAACCAGCATCACCGCCGACCGCCCTCCTGGCCAGAACCGGGTCCACGGGTCGGCCGCTGTGGGGAAGCCGCTTCATGCTGCCACCACCGTGCTTAACACTTGGTGCAGTGCTAGATTCAGGGTCTCCTCAGAACGTCGTTCTTGTCAGTTTGTCTATGTCGGCTCCTGCAGCTCAGAGTCCAGATTTTGGATCTCCAGATAGAAATCTTCTCCTGGGGTCCCTTGACCTTCTCCTGTTCTGAGCGGAGACGAGTTCAGCGATGATCGGATGGATCTCTGAAGAAGCCAGCAGGATTTGGTTTCATGAGCAGGAATCTCAAATATTAGAGGCGTAAAAAAAGGACAAAAGATTTTAGAAATGTACCGCAGGATCAAATTACTCCATCTGTTTAAAACCCAGATTAAACTAAATACCCTTTCATGTCAGACTAATGAAGGATTTATTGAATTAGATGTGATTATGAAGAGTTCCGGACGAATAGGTGGGAATATTGGTGCTCTCGTTCTTTCGCTGGTTCGGAGTCTGCCGCTCTCTTTGTTCTGAAGCGCTGCGGATCAGAGCTGTTTGCCATCTTGATTATGCATCATCATAACAACATCTAAACAGCGTCTGATAATAAACATGCAACATGTGTTTTCTTTGCACGAATGAGAGCGTTACAGCCTACAGAAATGTGAGTCGCCGGGAGCCGTGACAGACGCCTCCTCAGGGGAGGAACAATCTGCTTTCTGATGCTTTGCTGCGCACTAATGCAGTAATTAAACACAATGCAATATTAATAACAAGTGATGGGAATAATGAGATGTGATTACATTAATGATCCTCCCTCAGAAGGACCTTCCTCGATGTCTCCATGTCTTATATCTGGGGACCAGTTTGATGTCTCTGTCTGCTGGAAGCTCAGGACGCCCAGCAGCAGCTCCCAGTTAGGAGGAATATATTAGCATATCTTTGGGAGTGGACACTCCTCCTGTGAGGATCTTTAGGACTCAGAAGACATGTGACAGACACTTTGTTCATCATCTCCACTGTCTTCATTGTTTTAGCGCGTCCATGCATGCTTACAGTCACCGGTATGCTTGATTTTAGTCCCTCCCTACCCCAAAGATGTGAAGGCTGATGAAAAATGTATCTCAGAAAGTCCAGAAGTGATTAAAGCAGCAGCTGTGATGAAACAAACACACCGACAAAAATAGAAAGAAACAAAACGGATAAAAAAAATAATAAATGAATAATTGAAATTAATAAATCAAAGGGCAGCAGCTGCAGCTATGGTAGAAAAGATTAAAAAAAAGTAAAATAAGAAAATAGTAAAGAGTGAATAAAATAAAGTAAAAAAATTAAGAGCATTGGCTGCAGCTGTGGTAAAAAAGGAATAAAGAAAATCTCAAATAAAAAAAGATTTAAATATACAAATTAAATAAGGTAAAACGATAAAGAGCAGTGGCTACAGCAATAGTAAAAAATAAAGAAAAATGTAATAAAAAGATTTAAAAAATACAAATAAAAACAGAGTACAAAATAAATAAATAAAAAGTAACAAAAATAAAGAGCAGTGGCTGCAGTTGTGGTAAAAAAAGGAAACACACAGGATAAATAAAAAAGACATGAAAAATTAATAATTAATAAAATAATGTAAAAAAATTCAGAAGAGTGACTGCAGTTGTGGAGAATAAAAATGTAAAGCCCCCGTGTGTAAGAATGACTTCCAACTAGTTTGGTGATTACAAGCTACTGAGCAGCGTTCTCTGGCTTCTCGTCGTTATAACACGTCATTACTACTACAGAAGCAGCAGAGTAAATTATCCTAGTTAAAGGGAAGATAAAGTATTTGCTGGACTAACCTGTCCTGTGTCAAACATAACGCTAACATAAACTTCATTGTTTCATTTAATTAACTTACCCGTCCAGCAGAAAGCCTGCAACCTTCCGCGTCCGTTTTCAGGTTCGTCTCCATCTGGTAAACGCTCCACCCATGTAAAATCTTGTTTTCTCACGGTTATTTCTTTTTCTTTCTGTGGTATGGTTTGCCCCCTCTCACGGGGCAAAGAGTACAGATGGTCCTCCAGTGAAATAGAAAACTATGATCCACGGTCCTCTATGCTCGTTTCTTCTCTTCACCTCTCCCCCCCACTGGCTAAAACGCGTAAAGCTAACAAGTTTAACCGCTTTCGGCTAACGTATTCAAAGATGGCGATGCAGCATGGCGACCCTCTGTATCTATAAACAATGTATTCTAAGACACGGGAACGCTTTCATGATAATGCGACTGGGATTAGACCTCGGTAAAATACATATTTATGAAAGCAGTACTTGATTTTTATGAATAAAAAGCCAAATCTTTTACGCACTGGACCTTAAAGAAAGGTGCGATAAAAAAATATAGATGAAATAAAAGTAAATAATAAAAGTTTTAAAAAATAAGTAGCTTCAGTTGTGGTAAGAAAAAAAAAACTAAATGTAAAGAAAAAAAAATCATAAATGAAATAAAGTGAACAAAACTAAACAGTACTTTAATAAACACTTGAAGTTAAAAGAAAAGAAAAAAAACAAGCAGATGCCTGGAATAACAAAAAAGTAAAACATATCTAAATGAATAACATTCCCCTCCTCGCTGCAGCTCTAGTTACATAGTTTCCTCGGTTGCTTCCTTCTCCTCGGTGGCACTGAACCCTTCGTTTGGCCTGAACCGAGGCCTTCTGTCCTCTCATACCGCATCCCTGCAGCCTCTGAATGTGTGCCGTCCATGACTCGGAAATGATTGAATTCCTGCAGCTTCAGCTGAGCCTAGCCTTATCGAGCATTAAACACTCCACACTCATAAAAGCTGTTTTCTGAAGCCTGGAAACATCGTCTGAGACAGGAGGTTTTTATTTAAAGGCGGCGGACATGAGGGGACGGTTTCCTGCTCCACTCCTTTTCTTTCCTTTGTTTGTCAGATCGGAAGCTGTTGGGAGTCTGAGGGAAGTGAAAGACGACAAAAGGCCGGGAGGAGGCCGATTGAAATGCAGCACGGAGATGACAATAGTGAATCTAATCACTTTCTACAGGCTCACCTCGTCCCTCCCTGCTGCCTGCTGCCGTTCCTGAACAACCTCCATGCACACGCGCCTGCACTCTATGAAACAAACACAGATCCTGTTGCGTATCTCTCGGGTGAAATCTGGGAAACGGAACATTTGCATTTGCATTTTAATTTGCCCTCAGTCAGCCAGCCTGCGTGTGTGTCTGCTGCTGCTGGGAAATTGCTTGATGCTTGTTTTTTGTCCACAAACGACGGCACAGAAATTCAAATCACCCGGCTGTCAGAGAGCGATGAAGATGAGGCTCCTTCCTCCTGAGTTCTGATGGCGCCAGCAGCCATGACTCTTCATCTCTGACCCCATCCGCCCCTCCAGGAGATAAAACAGAAGAAGGAGTCTGAAACAGAGAAACGGGTTGTGCTTCCCGACCAGCACCAGGCTGTGGTTTCCTCTCAGCTTCCCACATTTCTGTTAGCTGGTGGTAGAAGGAAGCTGCTGCGGCTGGTTCCTTCCCTTCACTCGATAGGACTCAACCTTTGAGCGCGGCGTGGGGCGCCGCGGCTGCTCAATACAAGGTGTCGACGAGGTCGAGACAGGCGACCTTTCTGTTTGAACCCCCATCGAGCTGAAAGTCGATGGCAGGTGGTTCAGATCCTGCAGCTGTGAGGGAAATATCAGAGAGAATAAAGGATGAAGGCGGAGAAAAGCTGCAGTTTGCTCTGATCTGGATGAAGGAACGTCTCCATCCATATCAGAACATCCAGGATGTTCTAACCTTACATCTCTAACCATCTCCTACTATGCTAACGCTAACCTAACCCTAACCAGCTCCTTCACAGATTCATTAGAAAACATCAAACCAAGCTTGAATGACAGATGAAAACTCTCCACCAGAATGAAGACTTTCTGTTATTATCAACTTGTTTGGAACTCAGGAACTCCTGATTTTATTCATCCTCAGGAACTTCTGCTGTTTCCTGTTTTCTGTGTTCTTCAACGTTCTCATTTGGTTTCCCACATTTATGGAAGCAACTTTATCCTAAGATTATTAACCAGAAGAACCCCGTCCTTAGTCTGTAGAACCTCTTCCATTAGTCTGTAGAACCTCCTCCATCAGACACTAGAACCTCCTCCATCAGACACTAGAACCTCCTCCATCAGACACTAGAACCTCCTCCATCAGACACTAGAACCTCCTCCATCAGACACCAGAACCTCCTCCATCAGACACTAGAACCTCCTCCATCAGTCAGTAGAACCTCCTCCATCAGACAGTAGAACCTCCTCCATCAGACACTAGAACCTCCTCCATCAGTCAGTAGAACCTCCTCCATCAGACAGTAGAACCTCCTCCATCAGACACTAGAACCTCCTCCATCAGACACTAGAACCTCCTCCATCAGACAGTAGAACCTCCTCCATCAGACAGTAGAACCTCCTCCATCAGTCAGTAGAACCTCCTCCATCAGACACTAGAACCTCCTCCATCAGACACTAGAACCTCCTCCATCAGACACTAGAACCTCCTCCATCAGACACTAGAACCTCCTCCATCAGACAGTAGAACCTCCTCCATCAGACACTAGAACCTCCTCCATCAGACAGTAGAACCTCCTCCATCAGACAGTAGAACCTCCTCCATCAGTCTGTAGAACCTCCTCCATTAGTCAGTAAAACCTCCTCCATCAGACACCAGAACCTCCTCCATCAGAGCTTGTGAAAGCGGCTCCCAACATCTCATGAAATGACAAACGGCCTTTTCCTGTGGCGGCGTCTCACAGCTCTGTCCTTCCTGCTGAAGCAGCGTCGGCGCCCCCTGGAGTCGGGGCCCCGTGGTTCTCAGTTAGTGCCAAACAACTAATTAGTGGTGATAATTAAATGGTGCAGCTCTCAGCCTGTGAGGAGCCGTTCTCCCTCCTCTGTCTGGGATGAATTTACAGATGAATACTGATGTATTATCCAGAGGAGGAGGAGGAGGAAAAGAGGCTGTTTAACAATCAATGGAACAAACGAGGAGTTTAATGTGACCCCTCGCCTGTTTGCTTTCGCCGGTTCTGCTGGGTTCTATTAGACCAGTCAACAGGTTGGATGACGCTCTGCGGAAGAATGCAGGTATGAAAAAAATATTTTGAAAAATACCAACGTTGTCTTACAAATGAAAACGCTAAATAATTTAGCACAAAGTCACAATGAACTTCAATATATGCTGCATGACTTATTTATGGCCTGGATAATTAATAATATGCTGCTCAATAAAGACGCGGCTTCTCTCTGGAGGTTCCCTCTGAGGTGGTTCTGCTCTCAGCGGATCGCCTGATTGGCTGAACTGATGTTCCTCCAAATTAAACAAAACCAGGGATGTTTAATATAAACTTTTTTCCTGATATGCCGATGAAGTATAAATCTTAATTAGCAATAACAGTAACAGACGTATACCTAACAGTTAGAGGTTCGCACAGAAATGCAAAAGTCACAGGATATATTGCAAGTTTAGCCAAAGAAACAAAAATATCTCAAACAATCTACCTCAGAGTTACACATTTTTAGGTCTTGAGTGAAAGGAGTAAAATAGTTTGATGATTAACAATCCTGCATTTTTCTGCCTGAAATGAAAAACAAAACAAAAAAACATAACAAATTAAAGAGAAAGTTTGTTTTTTTTTTCTCAAAAAAGACCTTTTGACAAGTTTGGAGCCACTTGGAGTCCTTCAGGAGAAGTTCCTATCCAGTCTGATGAGCTTATATCCATACAATGGGAGCCAATAAGGGCAGGAGATTTGCTGCATGTAATAAGGAATTATCTGCCCCATTACTATATTACATATATTAACCTGTGAGTTCGGAACATCTCAGAGATGCTAAGCTATTAGCTTCTGGGTGTTTTACAGGCTTTTAATCCAACCGATTCCAATTTACACTAACCTGAGACTTCAATGACATATCAGCCGTCCTCCATCCCAGCTGTAGTCTGTGTAGGTTGTAGAAATAGAGCCTGTAGAAGCTGAACTTAGTCCTATTGGTCCAAACATGAACCATGATGATGTCTGCAGTAGTTCTGTCTAACCGACCGCCGTAGAGCACAGAGAGGAAGTCCTGCTCAGACTACAGCTGGGATGTTATTGGAATCATGTGTTAGTGTAGATGGATTATAGCCCCTAAATCATCCTGGATAAGGAACTAATAAACATTTCTGAGACGTTCTGAACTCAGAGGTTAATATCACTAACTATTAATAACCAAACCTTGTTAAATGAAGGAGTTATGGGGCAGATAATTCCTTATTACAGGCCTGATTAACTCCCAATTGTATGGATATACACAGATCAGACTGGATAGAAACTTCTCCTGAAGGACTCCAAGTGGCTCCAAACTTGTTTGGCTGAGTAAACAAAGTAATAAATGCTAAAAAAAATGTCCAGGTTAAAATAAAACTGAACTTCTTTAAAGCTGTTCTTGAAAGCTGTTTGGACATGGCTGCGGTGTCTTTTAATAGACAAAACTCTGAAGGTTCCTTCACAACAGTCAGAATCAATCATCAATTATGAACGGACTGGAAAAGTTGGTATCTTGTGTCTGCCAATGTATTTTCTGTAAATACGTGCTCTAAAAGTGGCTTTGGAATCGAGTGATGGACTGAAACACACTGTGGGTCTAAAACCAGAAGTAATAACCTTATCCACAGCAAATTTGACAGTATTAAAGGGTGCAAACAGGGTGCCAGAAAATGTAGAGCCTATCACTGAACCTCGGCCTGTTTGGCAAACTGGCTCATTCCGTAAGGCTGTGTGTATTATTGTTCTGATATGAATATTTAAATTACCACTATACGGGTGAATAGCCCAGACGACGTTTTATCTGGGAAAGTGTAACAGCATTGATGGCTGTCAGAACCTCACCACCAGGTCCAACTAGAACGGGCGACTGCTTGGACAGATCCCACGTTTCCTAAAGGTTCGCTCAGTTCTGGACTTTGGCTCACCAACATTGAGGATGCTTATTTTAAAGTTCGGACACAGCAGGCTGAGCTAACAGAACCAAAGCATTTAAAGACCAAAGGAATCCCAGTCTGGTTCTGGTTCTGTGGACAGAATCTGATTTAAACTGCGTTTGGAATCATTTTAACAATGTGAGGTTCTGTTGGACTGTGAACCTTCCTCTCAGCGCTAAGTGTTTTCCTCCAACTCCCATCATCCCTAACTGTTCTCCTGCGGTTTCTGACGAGTCGGAGCGGAGAACCGGCCTGCTCACGGTTCTGGCCGCTCTGCAGAGTGCAGCCAGTTACGCAGCCTGCTGACTGATTGGCTGTCGGCCTCATCGATCCCCAAGGTCGCGCTGCTGGCTATTGACGAATGTCCCCGCCCCCTTCTCCCTCCATCATTCTCCCCCTCTGTGCTGCTCTCTCCTTCTCCTCTCTCATTGCCTAATCCATCACTTACCTCATTTCATCCACAGTTCTCCCTCCGCTCTCTACATTCATCCGTCTGTCCATCAACTCCTCTTTGTCCGGTTGCAGCGGTTTTTTATCGATGCGGTGCAGATCGATGCCAAGGATAACGGACGCTGGGCCTGCAGAGTGCCGGCGACGACCAAACGATCTGTCAGATACGAGGAGGACGTGGCAGCGATGATACGGCCACAGAGTGGAGATGAATTAAAGGAGGAACAGGGGAGGGAGAGAGAGGAGGGGACGCTAGAGGGCAAAATGACAAGAAAGAGGAGAAGTGGAGGATCTGGGGTTTGGTCCAGATATAAGGAGCAGAAGCTGTGATGGAGACATGAGGACATGGAAGATGATCCGGTTCTGTAGTCAAGCTTTGTTCCCTCAGCGCTGGGAGGAGATAGGTGACCAGTACGGACCCAGAATCTGAGCGATAAGTTATGGTTGTGTTCCTGTTGTTTCTACGCTTCAGCGTCACAGAACCAGGTTCTACCCAGCAGATCTCTGGCAATGTAGAGTGGGCCAAAAAGTATTTAGTCTGCCATCAAGTGTTAAAGTTCTCCCACTTCAAAAGATGACAGAGGCCTGTAATTTTCATCACAGGTATACCTAAACTATGAGAGACAAAATGAGTCACAAAGTCTGATTTTTAAATAATTTATTAACATATTTATTACCTACAAACCAGCCAGATTTCTGTAACTGATTCTGTAAGACGCTCCTCTGTCCTCCACTGGTTACCTGTATTAACGGGTCGTGTTTTAACTGGTTACCAGTATAAAGACACCTGTCCACAAACTCCACTATAGACCAAAGAGCTGTTAACGGACACCAGGAACCAGATTGTGGAGCTGCACCCGGCTGGGAAGACTGAGTGTGCAACAGGTAAGCAGCTGGGTGTGAAGAAAACAATGATTAGAAAATGGAAAACATCCAAGAACGCTGATAATCTTCCTCCATCTGGGGCTCCACCAAGATCTCACCCTGTGAACGGTGAGCCACAATCCCAGAACCACACGGATGGACCTAGCTCTAAATGGAACTGAGACGGAGAAATGATCTGGTTCCTCCTCTCATCCTGGCAGGTTGACCAGAGGAAACCTTCAGAGTGAGAGCTGGAAGCAGAGGAGAAGTTATCTGACCTTCTACTGAAGCTCTGGGTTCGTTTTCAGCTCTCAGTGTTTGATTCGGAGCTAAAAGAAACTTCCTGCCTCTGTGTGGGTGTGTGTGTGTGTGTGTGTGTGTGAACCTGCTGCAGGAGCTTCTTGTTCTTTCAGCTGAATTAAAGAAAGGACAAGAACGTTGGGGAGGGGGGGAGACGGCCTAATTTAATCTAAAGTGGTTCTCAAATTGAACCAGAGGGAAAAGAGAGTCAGCAGAAAACCTCGATGCTCTGCTGCACTTATGTAACTCCCCACCCCCACCCCCCCACTAGAAGATGGGGCGGAGCTAAGGGCGTAAAGCGAGAGAGGAGAGCAGAAGGAGCAATGGAGGAGCAAGGTGAGGAGGGTTGGATAATGAGCAGTAAGGAGAGGAACAGATAGAGGAGCGAGGGATGAAGGAAGCCTCTCTGCGGTTCTGGGGTCCGACCCGAGGCCCTTCAGGCTCCATCCGGGCCGCTGTCCGCTTAAATAATGCAGGTCGCTGGCCGGAGCGACGGCAGGCTACAGGAGGAGGACATACTGGCGCCACAGATACACACTTCTATTATTTAAGGTTTTCCCAGAACTCCACCCAGCTTACGTGGGAATATTAGCACAGCGACACATGGCTTTCAGCAGAGTCATGCTGATGCTGCTGCACTAATTCACCATGAATAATAGACTCGCCCTGTTTCTGACAGAAGCCTGAAAGGTTAAGGCTAGACTCTCAGGAGCGTTTCTCCGGGAGCCGGAAAGCTTCTGGTTTTAGTCGGAATCAGCTGGAAATCTCCAGATTCCCGATGATGGCAGCAGGCGGGAGGAACTCTGCTCGGCTTCGTTATGCAAGCACCTTAAGCTCTGCCTCAGTGAGCAGCACACGCGTGCAAACCTTCCAGTGATTACCTTCAGATCACACGTCAGCGCTAACGGCGTCCTCTCACCTTTAACCAGTCGGTTGCTCGCTGACAGATGGGCGCAGGGTTGCATAAGAGGGAGAAAATGTGACTCTAACGCTGATAAACTTGATTTATCAGGATGTGATGAGGATCATAGCAGCTGCTAGATGATTAATGAATGAATGAATGACTTTATTTGTCATTGTGACCAGTGGTAACCAGCACAACCTCCAAAGAGAAAACCAAACAAACACGATGCGCTGCTCCCTAACAGGGAACATGACGGATAATACCCAAAATACACCTCATCATGTTAAAGCAGACAATCACAGCATGAGAGATCACTGAGATCATGGGATGTGGAGGGGGGATCTCCTACGCATCACCTAGCGCGGCACGACTCATCACCCTCTGCGCAGGAGTGGGAGGGAGCATCAGGGATTAAACGTGAATATTCATGCGTCAGTAGTCAGTAGTAGTCCATGAACTCCCTCCAGACCCATGAGAGGAGTGGTGGAGGAAGGGGCAAGGAGCTTCTGTCAGTATTTTTGTTTTCCAGCCCTCATGGCTGTCGCTGGGAGCTGAATTCGAGATAACAAATCATTCGGGGTACAGAGAAGATCTCGACTCTG
Organism: Apricaphanius iberus; assembly: GCA_028564705.1. Classification (NCBI taxonomy): domain Eukaryota; kingdom Metazoa; phylum Chordata; class Actinopteri; order Cyprinodontiformes; family Aphaniidae; genus Apricaphanius; species Apricaphanius iberus. Next base: position 162,431 of record JAPXFQ010002779.1, on the reverse strand, counting down.
TCTCAGAGTCTCCCAAACAGCCGACAGTGGTCAGTTTCGTAGCCAACCTGCGACTTAGCTAGTTTGATGTACCAGTCTGAGAGATTACAGCCCGGCACGTCCTTTCATGCCGATCACACATGTCAAACTCAAGGCCCGGGAGCCAAATCTGGTACTCCATGGTCATTTATGTGGCCCTCTAACCTCTATAGGACCCTAAATAGAAAATTTAAGTTGGATTGTTGTGCAATACAGTTTTATCAGTAAAATAAAATCTGTGTTTATTTGTACAGTCCTAAATCACATCATTATGTAAAGATGTTCATTATTATTTAATTTTAAGACGTACTTTTGGAATGCAGATACTGATTTTAATGGTTTGTTATAGTTTTATCAATAATTTCTGCCACAACCGGCTCTTTAAAGGACAACTAAGCACCAAATCAACTTTTTGTAGCTTATTAACTGCATACTAAATATGCTTCTTATAGTGCTCTCTACATGTCCTGGTCCCTTTTTTGACATTTTAGTGAAAATTAGATAAAATCTCACTTTTGAGCCTAAAACCGTCTGTGTGGCGCCATCTGTGCATTTTTGGTTGCACTACATTTGAATTTCATTCCTGTCCTCCCCATTTGCTCAGAAGTTTGTGTGTGGCTTCCTGGGTGCTCTACAGGTAGCTCCTGGGTGGAGGTGCCTGTAGAGCGCCCCGGGTCGATGCCTCGGCTGCTGCTGTTGATCAGCTGCTGATGCAGACGACTCCTCTGATTCCATCTCTGTATCTGACCTGATTCATCTGTACTCTGCCCAATGTCCTTGTTTACTGTTGCTTTTAAATGTGTATGTGCACGGCAGATGGGATGGTATAAGTAGAATCAGGTTCTCAATTCTGTGGGGGAGGGAGGTTAATGTGATTTATGTGGGGTCATTTTAATCTGTAAAGCACTATGAGACGCAGTTTTGTATGAAAAGGCGCTTTATAAATAAAGTTTAATTGCTTTGAGTGTTTGGTAATTAATGGCCAGAACATATTTTTTGTACTAAATACTTAAAACTCTTTCAAGGATACTGTCTCACCTTATTTTTAGAACCCTGAATTAATTTTCCTGCAAGAAGCCTGTTGTAGTTTGCTCTACACCAGGAATCCACCCACTCTAAACAGCAGAAGTCCAGTTACAATACTTCCAGTTATGGAAATATCTTCGACCTCTTCCACGGAAAGAAAAACTACAGGCACAGGAATCCATTAAGTAACCCTCCGGGGAGCGTTCATGTAGGGCAAGAGGTGTCAGCCATACCGGCACTCAGATTGGAGATCGGTTGAATTTATAGACTAATTCTGGTTCTTTGAAGGAAAAATGCAGACAGGCACTTTGGATAGACTTTGACAGGACAAAGAACAGCAGAATAAGAAATGAGAGGGAGATGAAAAAGCATTAAAACTTGCCAAGAACAAGAAGAGTCGATCACCAGCTCATTTAGGTTCTTGCTTAGATCTCTGAAGGTCTCAGACTTTGACTAGGCCGTTGATTTTACTCTATTTTAGACATTCTGTTGTAGATCAGGTGCTGTGTTTGGATTATGGTTCTGCTCTTGGACAGACGGACTCATGTTGGGAACTGTGACTGTAAAGGAAGCCCACATCTCCATCCCTCCACCACCGTGCCTACAGTAGGTGCTGATCTGCTGTGTCCATTTCCGTCCAACATCTATAACCTCGTCTCATCTGTTCAGAAGTCTATTTCCAGACGCAGCTCTATGGACCTAAGCCCTGCCACCATCTTGTTTCGGAGAAGCTTCTTCTGTTTCCGACCCAGTCCATGTCTGCCTTCCCTCACGCTCCACAAAGCCGTGGGGAACAGCGGATTGTGTAACCAGCAGACGGCAGCTGCTCTTTTCCAGCATGTCCTGCATGTAGCCTGAACGATGAAGAGGAATCCATCACGGTCCGCTAGCCGGATCAGGGATCTTCTGCTGTAGCTGGGTTCTTTAGTTCTGACCCGATCGGATATTTGGAGAGGGAACATCCTGTCTGAGGTGAATTATTAAACCTACGCCTGCATATTTACCAGCTGTCCTCACCTTCACATGTTCAACTCGGGAATGATGAGACTTGATGTCCGTCCAACAGCAGCTCTTGGATTCCCTGAATATTTCCTTTCCGTCATTCCCTTCAGCTTCCACACACGCTCACTTTATTCCAGCCGGAGACGTTTGTCTGCACAGGTGGTCGCTCAGATTGAGCTCCTGTTCTGTTGGGAAGGTTGGAAAACAAACAGGAAATCCGAGAATAATAGGATGAGATCAGGAAGATGAGCAAACTCTGACTTTATCTATTTATGTTCGATTTAAGCAGCAGCCTGAGTTGATTATTTAAGAAATGCAGAAAATCTGAATAAAGTTGGGGATGATTTATAAAATAAAGGGATTCATCTTTACTGAATTATTTTCAGAAAATGAACTATGAACCTGGGGAGGCTGTTAAAGGTCAGATTCACGTCCTCTTTGAACCTTACAAGACCTAAAATATTGATATTTCTGTTGAAGAACAATCAAAACGTTAGTCACAGCGCTGATCCTCCTTCCTCCTAACAGCTGGACATAAACCTGTGGATGCTGACAGGTTGTTAAAGCCACCATAAACGTTGAGTGTTCCGGAGGAATTAAGTTTTCTTTCTCTTCCATGGTTTTGCTGACCAGAAGTAACTCCTTGCTGTTGAAAATCTCAAGCATGAAGTCCTGCTAACCTGAATGTGTATCTAGAGATTTCATTTTAATGTTCACATGTTCAGCTGTATCACTGCCTGTGTGTGCGTGTGTCAGTATCTATGTCAGAAGATTGTGTTTCTACACAGCGTTCATCTTTTATGAGCCTCTTTGTGCTTTTATTTGACGTTTCGTCTCCACGTCCATTTCTCCTCTCCGTCTATCCTGCAGCAGCTCGCCTGTCGGTTCTGTTGGACTGTCTATTATCTCAGCTGTGCGTTTCAAGCAGCAGAGCAACGAAGCATCCTTCATGTGGACGACAGTGGCTCTGTCCCTTATTCCCTCTCTGCTCCCGTTTCCTCCAGTAAAACTACATTTCTGCTCTTTTTCTGGGAACAATGAGGAGATCTCTGGAGATCAGCAGAAGCTGCATCAATGAGGTTCATATTCAGGTTCTGATTAGCCTTGTCACACCTGCAGGATACGGCAATGAGCATGCTCAGTTCAGTGATGCACAAGCAGCCAGAAATTCCTGGTTTTCTTAAAAGCTGTTTATGGAGCTCAGAAATAAAGGATCCAGATAACTAGACTCTGCATGCCAGGAGGACATTGTGATGAGTTTTAAAAATAAAAAAATAAATACAAAAAAGTAAAAAATAATGCAGTATAGCTAAAAAAAATGTTTTAAATATTGAAAAAATAAAAAGCTGATCAAGTAAAAATATCTAAATAAAATCTAAAAAAAAAAGAAGAAAAACACATAGCTTAGGTAAAATGTTGTCAGGACATTGTGATGGGTGAGAAAGAATGAAAGAAAGAAAGAAAGAAAGAAAGAAAGAAAGAAAGAAAGAAAGAAAGAAAGAAAGAAAGAAAGAAAGAAAGAAAGAAAATGTAATAAAGAAAAAAGGTAATTAAAATAAGGTAGAAAAAAACATATATACATTTAAAAATGAACAAGTAAAAATAAAATGTAAAAGACTAAAAACAAATGAAATTTATAATATTGATGATGACACATAAAGCTGAGGAAGGTTTTGCCTCGACCAGAGAGCGACGGCAGATTGACTCTAAATGAAATCAAACCGAAGAAGAAAACAGGCAAAATGCTTTCAGAACCGCTCACATCCTCACACATTCATGAACATGAGCACACTCACTGTTTGAAGGACATCCTTCTGCTTTAATGCATTCTACCGCATCAAAACCTTCTTGAAGGTCTCATTTCCAACTGAAAGTACAAAGTTTTCTCTGAAGGTGACCTTGAATGTTTTTCTGTGTCTCTTATTCCGGACTCTGCAGAGGAAATATCTTTATTATTTACCGATTTCAGAAACGTTTCTGATGAAAGCTGCTTGTTTGGTTTTCTGCATTTTTGACACCTAGAAGTGAGCCAAGCTGGTTTAAGCGATGAGTTACCATGGTTACAACAGGTAAGGTGGGTTGGGAAGGTAAGTGAATGAGAAACCCAGGTACAGGACCTCCCTCATAAGACTCAGATGGAGCTCGGTTCTGATCCCCGTCTGTCTGATCCAGTTGCTCCAGCTACAAGCCGATCCAGCAGTAAATCAACCTATAGCGCCACCAGCTGGCCGTGTAGCTCTCCGTTTCCTGCCTGAGGAAACTCAAGCGAACATAAAGAGTCTCAGTTTCCATCATGTTGATTAAAATCACTCTGCGGCTCCTAAAAAGAAGCACGGATCCTCGCACGGCCGCATTGTCTCCGTAATGAAGGGCAATTATGTGTGAAAAGCTTTTAAAATGAGAGTTGATGCTGGGCTTATTAAGTGGGATCCGTGCTTCTCTTTCTTTTCTCTTGACTTTCCTGCCTGTTTTTGTGGGCTCCGAGCATTCGCCCCTGCAGACCCATTAGTGTGTTTAAAGAGGACCTGATTACAGGGCTTCTGTATTCACACTGTGATCATAGTAGCAGCTTTGGCCTCTGAGTCTCTGACTGACTGACTGATCCCTCAGTGAAATCATCTGTTTGTTTCCCTTCTTTCTTCTCTTGCTCTCCTCTGCCAGCTTGTTCCTTCATCGCCTCCCTTTCATGTGGGCTTTCAGCCTCCTTCACTGATTATTTTCGGTTTCCCTTCGGCCTCGGTGCTTCTCCAACACCCCTGCCTTCCTCCTCTCTAATCTTCTCCGAATGCCTCCTTGTTATCAGCGAGCCGCAGAGCCGAGCTTTGGGCGTTAAAGCCCCTAAAAGTGAAGTGTTTAAAAGGGCTCTCCAGGTTCCCGCCCCCCGTCCAATGATCCAGTGTCTCCTTTTCAATCAGAGCGAGTACCTGTCCCTGAGCGGGTTTGCTCAGCGATGGTGTCAGTAAAACAGGTTCGCTCGGTGCACTGACGGGTTTATTTTGATCTCTGACCTCGGCTTGGATGCCTCACCACAGATTTGTGCCGGAGCCTTGTCGCTAGAACGTGACTCAGTGAGAACGCAGCTCCTGAGTCACCGCTTTTACACAAAGCGACTCACTGTGGAGGCTTTTATCGCTCCCACGGAGACGTCCCCGTTTCTGGCGGTAAGTGGAGTCGTCTCCACGTCGCAGCAGCTCTGGGGTGAAACATTCTGGTTGTTTCTGCTCCGATCGCTGCTTGGCGTGTGAGTGGAGGGATGAAGCGGCTCACCATATGCCTCTGCAGATGTTGATTCCACATTAAAGTTTAGGATAAACGTGCCGATGATCTGCAGCAGCTGCTCTGTTCTCCTCACATTAGTCCTGCGGGACGGGAGCCGCTCTGTTTGTGTTCCTCGTTAACCAGAAACCTCTGAGAGAAACCGGCTTTACATTTCCCGTCCTCTCCACATCAGACAGCAGAATAAAACGCTGCATCCGCTGGTTTAAAACCGTTTGAAATAGTTCAAGGTTGACGAGCTTTCAGATGTTTGATCTTCAGGTGGAAAATGAGTTTCTGGTCCTCAGAGTTCAGCAGGAAGAAGCTGCTTTCATCTTCTATTAGTCCTGGGAGGACAAAGACAGACATCAGAGAATGAGCTCCAGTCCTGATCAGGTCATCACTGATCAGGCTGGACACAGAATCCCAAATATTTCATCAGTGTGTGAAATAATATCATCACAAAGGGATGTTGGGAATCAAATGTCTGTTGGCTTTCATGTTGTAGGTGTACTGTTGTTGGCTGACAGATCCACTCCAGCAGGTATTTACTGCTTAATCCTGTCGGAGTCATGATGTTATGATTGATCAGACTGAAATATGAACTCTAATTGTGTATTTCATGTAAATTCTGGATATATTTGAGGTTTTCTGTGAAGATCAGCTTGTAGTTGAGCGTAAATTCATTCTTCCTGTTTTGCAAGATGTTGCTTCCCTACCCTGCAGGACAGGAGGCGCTACTGAGCCTGTGGAGATCAGGGGTTTGCCGAATGTTGACCAAATATTTTCCGTATTTGACCAATTTATTTCTTTATTTATTTCCAAACGGTGATGGAAAAATCTGAAGGCTGTCCATCGTTTTGACAGATCAGTATTCAGAGTTCAGGTAACAGAATCAGGACCCAGTTCCGCTCTCAGACCAGCGGCTGACAGCGCCTTGAAGAATTACTGAGGCTTTTTGGGACGTTAATCGGTTGAGGCCGGCGTCGTGCCGACCACCGGTGCACGCTTCGTGGTTTCCTTCAGCTGAAGGGAAATCTATCAGGTCAGGAAATGGCTCCTTCTGACGTCTGATCACTTCAACTGGAGAACCGTTCCCCGATTTACAAACTTTGTCTGAAATGGAACTTAATTCCAGTCTCCAATGTAGCAGCGGAGCGCGGATTCAGTTCCAGAACTAAATCTGAAGCAAAGATCCTGAACATCATGACAAAAACCTCTGTAGCAATCAAACTTTTTGATTACAGACAAGCAGGGGATCATTTTAGTTCTACGTGGAGCAGGAGGAAGATGAGAGACTGTGTGTTCAGGCCGCAGCAGGTGAACTGTTTGTGTTTTAAATCTAATCATTTCATCTCATTGTTTACATGCTGTTCTCTGTTTAGCTTGTTTGGATTAAAATGAATTAAAAAGTAATTACTGTTGAAGATGTACGTTTTTTATTGACAGGTTAAAAATAGATTACAACCTTTTTTTTATTTTTTTATCATATCAGTTAAAACCATCTAGCATTGCCTCTGGGGCAGATTCGTCAGAAGCAACAGTATAAATTAGTTTATTTTGTGGATTTTTGTTGATTCTATTAAGTAATTGCTTTGAAATATGACTGCTAGGTTCAGCCTGATCTGTGTGTCTCTGTCCGTGGTTCTGAAACAGGTTGAATGTTTTCTAATGATTCTGTGTCTCTGTCCACGGTTCTCTGTTTCTCTCTGTCCTGTGGAAACACGGTTGGGTTCAGCTGCTTTTGTCTCTGTCCCTGGTTCTGAAACAGTTTCATCTCTCTGTGGTTCTTTAGAACAGTGTTTCTCAACCCCGGGTCCGCAGACGCCTAGCAGTCCGTGGTGTATTTTCAAGGGGTCTGTGATAATAAATCAATCTTTTGCAATAAAGATCCTCATCCACATTTATATAAATATATTATTGTTTTACTCAAATGTGACGGAAACCTTGATCTACCTAACATACAGAAAGTAACACAACCTTCTTTTTCTCTTTCAAAAATGTAATTCATTGTACAGGTGCTGTTCATAGAATTAGGATATCATGAAAAAGATGATTTATTTCAGTAATTAAATTCATAAAGTGAAACTTGTATATTAAATTCATTCATTATACACATACTGAGATGTTTCAAATGGTAATTTCTTTTAATTTCCATGATTATAACTGACAACTAATGGAAGCTTCAGCATCTCAGAAAATTAGAATAATCTGAAAATGTTCAATATTGAAGACACCTGGGGCCACACTCTAATCAGCTCATAATAACCAACTGTATAAAAATCTGTTACATGTTTCTGAAAGCTACTATATATTTATACAGTAGTTTTCAGAAATATGTAACGACATATGTTACTCACATATTTCTTAAAAATACCGTATAAAGTATTTAGTTACTGTATTTGAAAGTCATGGCAGCTATCCTGTTTCATAATGTTCAGAGGCTGTTTTGTAAAAAAATTCTGTAAACTGCCTAAATATTCCAAGGAGCTGCTGATGATTTATGGTTTTGGTTCTGGAAATTAAAAACTGAAAGCTCATATTTGCCTGAAACAGTGAATAAATGCAACAATACAATTTAAAAGGCAGTTTCTGCTGCTACTGTTTCCGCTGCAGGTTGGTCCACACTCCATTAGTGGCCTCAGAAGGTCTACTACCATTGGCTCGGCTAAGCGAAGGCTCGGCCAATCAGGTCACTCTGTTTTTTATACAGAGATGCTTTGCCTTAAAGCTGAATTTACCAGCTGGTTTGCTGACTGATTTCTGTCACTATGAATATGTTACGTTGTTTGTTGCTCTGATTGGTCCAGATGCAGATATTTTCAACTTGACACATATATGCATGGAGTTTGCATGTTCTCCCCGTGTATGCGTGGGTTCTCTCCGGGTACTCCGGCTTCCTCCCACAGTCCAAAAACATGCATGATAGGTGAATTGATCACTCTAAATTGTCCCTAGGAATGAATGTGAGTGTGTCTCTCTGTGTTGGCCCTGCAACAGACTGGCGTCCTGTTCAGAGTGTACCCTGCCTAACGCCTGATAATTGCTGGGATAGGCTCCAGCTCCCCCGTGACCCTGAATTGGATAAGCGGTTAAGAAAATGGATGGATGGATGGATGGATGGATGGATGGATGGATGGACATATATAGCATATGCATCTGGCTAACCAGGAACTGTATGCGCTTTAAAACTTACTGAGGCTTTGGAGTGCAGCTGTGGTCATTGTAGAACATTTAATCTGTGTGCTTTTTTTGATGATATTGTAACCAATCTGATGATATGACCCTGTATGATTCTAGGCCAGGTTATTATTTATTAATCATTTATCTGCTTTGCATTTTTATTTGATCATATCTTTTCATTGTTTTACACTTGATCAGTAAAAATGCTATAAGTCTTAACATTTTTATCATTATTATACAACTTAATCTCATTTTCTACTGTTTATTTTAACTTCTTATTTGAATCATAATTCCAGTGTAGAGTTGTGATGATGTTTTTATTTTGGGTTGGGAAGGGTGGGGTTTGTGGGGTTATTTTAATCTGTAACGCACTTTGAGAAGCTTTGTAGTTTGAAAAGTGCTTTGTAAATAAAGTTTGATTTGATTTGTACTGATTTCTGTTTCTACATCCCGGGTTGGCATAGTAACTGTCTGATATCTAAGGAGCATTTTGGCATTACAAAGATTATGCTTTCTTTATCCAGCCAACGAAGCCTTCAAATCTAAAGCTAAGGCTGTAGCTGGTTAGACGCACCAAAGAGCCTGAAGTGGGCCAATCAGGAAACGGCTCCTTCAGAGAGTCTTTCTGACTTCTGATCACTTCAGTCAGATACATTTTTCCTGATTTCCAAACTTTGGCTGAAGCTTAATTCAGGTGTCCAGAGTGCGGATTCAGCCTCCAGGTTAACATCTAAACCCCCATGAGAAGTCATCTGTCTGAGGCAAAAAATCCTAAACCCCGTGACTAAAACCTCTGCAGCGATCCCGCTATTTGATTCCATACAAAAGGGTGATCATTTCAGTTCCATGTGGTGCAGGAGGAATTTATAGGAGTTAAAGCCACAGCAGACGACCTGTTCGCATTTAATTCTTTATATTTAGTTCTCTGTACAGCTTGTTTGAACTGAACATTATTTAGGAGGAATACAAATATATACAGCCAGGGCTGGGTGATGTGGCTTCAAATCTAGATTGCGATATATTAATGCATTTATAGAGGATTTGGATGGTTCAGCATCACCTGGTGACATTGAGACATAAAGCTGAGTGTCATCAGCATAGTTGTGGTAGTTAACATTGTTGGTGGTTATAATCTGGCTTAGTGGGAGCATGTAGATGCTAAATAGGAGGGGCCCTAGGATGGAGCCCTGGGGGACCCCACATGTGATTTCTTTGTTTTGTGATGAGAACTGGCCAATCGACACAAAGAAGTTCCTGTCCTTGAGGTAGAATTTGAACCAATCCAGTTCTGTACCAGAGTCCGACCCAGTTCTCTAGACATTCCAGGAATTTATTATGATCAACGGTGTCAAACACCGCACTGAGGTCCAATAGTACCAGTACTGTGGTTTTACCACAATCAGTATTTTTACGGATGTCATTGAGGACTTTGATGAAGGCTGTCTCTGTACTGTGGTACATATGAAAACCAGACTGATAAATATCAAAGCGGTTGTTCATTGTTAGGAAGCTGTTTAGTTGTTGGAATGTAGCTTTTTCAATGATTTTCGGGATTTTTATTGACCCTTCTGGTTAGGATGCCATGGGACGGTTCTCCAGGCAATCAGCTGTTGGGTTTCTCTGTCTGTGGTTCTGGAATAGTTGAGTTGGTTCTGTTGATCTCTCTCCATTGGATTGAAATCCAGTTTTTATATCTCTCTGTGGTTCTGAATCATGGTTGAAACTGACGTTTTGTATCTGGAACTGAAGCTAACAGACATGAAGGATTTCTCAGACACTGATGCGTCTCTGTTTCTCCTGAAGCCTTCTCGGTTCTGATCCCATGACCTCTGACCCTGTCCTTGTTGTCTCCTTCCTGCAGTGGTGCTGCTGAACTCCAAAGAGACTCAGGCGGAGCTGGGCTGGACCTCCTACCCCCCCAACGGAGTAAGTGTGATTGTTTTTGTGCTTTTTTCCCCATCTCACACCACTTCACAGCTTATCATCTCCATTAATCAATGGCTGTAATCCGGGCTGGTGCACGGCGGGTCCAAACTGCCTCACGGCCGCTGCAGCAGATAAATGTTCCCCTTCGTGTCGATCGATATCATTTGTGATAAGTTATGGCTGCGAAACAAACAGGCTTTTTTTAAAAGAATGGCTCACTGCCATAACAGTTTGTCACACACCTCCCAGCTGACCCAGTGCTGCACACACACCTTGGATGTGTGATAAATGAGCTGCTGGCACCAACACATAGATCCCAGCTGGTGTGGGCCGGTTGCATCACCGACCGTCAGCTGCACAACGTTTCTGGACCACGTAGATGAAGAAACATGTTCACCTTCCAGCTGGAGAGGAGTTTATTACCTCATCATCTCTGAACATCAGTTTTCACTCACAGCTCGTTCTGTTTGTGTGAGCAATCCACATGAAGTCCTTGTTTTGGGTCACGGTGATCTCTGCAGTTTTCTGATGGAATATAGTTGTTTATGATACATTTAGTTGGTGCTCTGCACTGTTGGAAGGTTAATAAACATTTTTTTTCCCCTTGAATCCAAATAAAAAGGATGGAACTCAACAGAATGGATACATTTCTCTCTTCATTTCCAGAGCTACAGCTTTAATCAGTCTGAGCTGATTTTAGATCTGCTGTTTCAGTTTTTGCTGAGCTTCCTGTACTCCACAGATGGAGGAAGTAACAGTCTCGTTCAACCAGCTTATTCATGTTTACAGAAACATCACGTTAAATTATTTTCTACATTTTTACGAGTTTAATGCGGATTTCTGTTTGAAAACTGCCAAAAAACATAAAATAATCCCAAAAAAACATCGACTCTGCTCTGATGTTTAGAGGAACTAGGTTTTTATTATCCTCCAAAACCCTCGTTTCTGCACGTTAAGTTTAATAGAGACGAGGTTAGATGAATCAACTCTCAGATCGAGCTGCTGTCAGCAGACGCAGCCTCGGTGTTTGGGTCGCATCCAGCCGAGGAACAAAGAAACTTAGTTTTAAAGATGTGAGTCAGAGCTGAGAGTAAATTTAGATTTCAGATTGTTTTTGCCAACACATTATGAATGTGTTGGGTGTTTCTAAGGCTGCAGATCAAAATATTTCAACACACTGAATCTTAGCAGCTGACAGAGTGATTCAGTTTTGATGAGGATGATGATGATGATGACACAGAACCTGAGACTTTTACACATCCTCTCATCAGATCAAATTAAGACTCTGTTAACAGGCTCATCTCTGGTATTGATGTGTGAAACTGTGAAGTGACGTTAGTCAAATTACACAGTCAAATTTTAACAACAATAATTCGGATTATTTAGTCTGTAATAGAAAAAAAAAAGTGTTTCTTTTTCAAATAAATAGTTTCACCATTTTTATCACATATGTTTCTAAATGTCACAGTTCTTTTTTAAATATTTATTTAGGAAACAAACTTTTCATCTCTAAGCTAAATATTTACCTTGTTAATAAGTGAAATATTTAGCCAGTTTAGTTTGCTAACTAATATTAAGTTAACATTGTAAAATGGCTATCTCAGTATTAAGCTTTGAAATAACCATTTAGCTCAAATCTAAACATTTAGCTAACTAGTTTAACATGCTAGGCAGTGATTAAGCCAGAATGGCTAGCAAGATTTGTAGCTTCTAACTAACCATTTAGCTCAATTTAATTAATTACCTAGCAGGCTAAACTGGCTAAATAAGTATTTAACTGTGAGCTAACCAATTAGCTCAAAGCCAAATATTTAGCTAGGTAGTTTAATATGCTAGCTAGATATTAATTTTAAGCTTCAAACTAACTATTTAGCTCAAAACTAAATAATCACCCAGCTAAAATGTCTAAATAAGTATCTAACTTTGAACTTACTGTTTAGCTCAAAACTAAATAATTACCCAGCAGGCTCAACTGGCTAAATAGATATTTAACTTTGAAATAACCATACAGCTAAAAGCTAAATATTTAGCTAGAATGCTGAACTGGCTACCTAAATAACTAGCTTCTCACTAAAAATTCAGATCAATAGAAAATGTTTAGCTAGGCTGTTAAGCTTGCTAGCTAATATTAAGCTAGCATGCTAAACTAGCAAGCTCAGTATTTATTTTTGAATCAACCATTTTGCTCAAAGCTAAATATTTAGCTAGTATGCAAAGTTACTTGCTGCTAAGCAGAAGTGGACTATCAAAATAAAAGCTAGGTCTCGCTCTATATAACCTCCTGCTTCATCACTGTTTCAATTAATCAATCAGTATCAGCTTTTATTTTGGTGCTCCACTTCCACTTATCCTCAATTACATTTGCATTTTAAATATTTCCTCTGAGCTGTTTATTTGGAAGCTAACTAGCTTACTAGCTAAATGCTTATCTTAAAACTGTGACATTTATCAAGAATAATAATGGAATCAAACATGACTTAGAAATCTGAGCCCCTTTTATCTTTTAGGAAAGGCTACATAACCCAAATAAGGTTGTTAATCTTTGGCTGTAACTTTACAAACAGTGCCTCATTTGAAGCTGTATTGAAGCCTTCACTGAATCCTCTCCTGTCTTCCTGTCTCAGTGGGAGGAGATCAGCGGCGTGGATGAGAAGTATAAGCCCATCCGGACGTACCAGGTGTGCAACGTGATGGAGCCCACGCAGCAGAACAACTGGCTGCAGACGGGCTGGGTGGCTCGTCGGGGTGGACAGCGCATCTTTGTGGAGCTCCAGTTCACACTGCGGGACTGCAACAGCATTCCCGGAGTGGCCGGGACCTGTAAGGAGACGTTCAACCTGTTGTACGTTGAGTCAGACCGGGACCTCGGCGGCGTGACCCGGGAGGACCGCTACACCAAGATAGACACCATTGCCGCAGACGAGAGCTTCACGCAGGGCGACCTGGGTGAGAGGAAGATGAAGCTCAACACGGAGGTGCGAGAGATCGGCCACCTGAACAGGAAGGGCTTCCACCTGGCCTTCCAGGACGTCGGCGCCTGCGTAGCCCTGGTGGCCGTGCGCGTCTACTACAAGCGCTGCCTGGCCACCGTCCAGAACCTGGCCGTGTTCCCCGACACGGTGGCCGAAGCGGCGTTCGCCACCCTGGTGGAGGTCCGTGGCAGCTGCGTCAACAACTCTGAGGTGGACACCGACAGCCCTCCCAGGATGCACTGCAGCGCCGAGGGGGAGTGGCTGGTTCCTATTGGGAAGTGCAGCTGCAGCGCCGGCTACGAGGAGGGACACAGCAGCTGTGAAGGTAGGACCATGCAGGGCTGGACGCCATCTTGGTTCCATTTCTTTCCCCCTCAAATGTGTTTTGGTCTCCAACGTCGGTAAAGAATTATTCGTAGTAGCTGGTAGAGCTTCACGCTGACAGAATCCGTCAAACTTTATTTATAAAGCACTTTTCATACAAACATTGTAACTCAAAGTGCTTTAAAGATGAAAAATGAACGGATAGAAATAACGATCATCTCAGTTAATTTACTTTTTAAGCTGCCTACTTCCTTCACAGTGCGATTTAATCAGAAGCTGCAGGTCACAGAAGGTCACAGAAGGTCACAGAAGGTCATAGATAAAGTGAATGTTCACACTTGGATGTGTTTGCTAGCTGCTAGTAGATGTGAGGTCAGATGAAGTGGAAGTCGACTTGGGACAGATGGAGACATGTGTTCAGGTCAAACTTTACTGGTTCTGATTGGATGGAACCAGAACCAGAACTCCTGTCCTTTACAGCAGCAAAGCTTCATGTTTGTTCTTCAGTTGTGAAGTCATGCTGTTGAAACAAAAATCCATTCTGAGTGGATTCATATAAAAATTCCAAACAATCGAATCGATTTGCAAATCCAAAAATCCATTTGATTGTTCAACTTGTTTGTCCTTTTTACAGCTACGATATGAAGGAGAAGTCCAGACGGCCATTTTAAGTCTCCTGTCTGAAAGAGTTAATCCATTTTCTACTGGTCAACTGCAACCCCACCTAGTGGTGGATCATTGAATTATAGGATTGTGATAATTGGTTCTAACTATGGAGAATAAGAATCGTATTAATTCTTGAAATTTGAATCGATACCCAGCTGTAATTTATTGCGCGTCACGCTCAGAACTATGTGAGCCATGGTGTGTGTGTCTCAGCAGTGTGATAAGCTTTGTGCCGTCTCTGTGTGTGTTTGGTATAACACAATGGCTGAGGCGTCCCACGGCGTTTCTGCGGCTTTAACACAGAAACGCCTCCAACGCTGCTGAAACACGGCGACTGAAGACGTGTCAGGTTTTTGTTGCTGTTGTTTCGCCGTCTGCACTGTGTGGTCGGGACTCACTGGACAGCCGACTGGGAGCACTGGGATGGGTCAGCACAGTTACCCATGACATCATAGGTACCTCATCTGGTCTCAAAGTTTCTGCTCCCTGTTTGTGACGTTCAACTAAAGAATTTAGAGTTTCCGCTCATGACTTCCTATGAGTTACAGATATAAGAAAACTTTTCTGCTATTCATTGTTAAGGCAGTAAAATCAAGGCCTCTTGTGTGTTCTTGCTACACAAAAGGTGGTTCATCTGATCAGGATGGTGTCATGATTGCGGCTTTCAAAGTCAATGAGGACCCAAAGGCTGAACTGATGAGATGAGGACTAAAAGGCTTAGTTGGCAGATGAATATAAACGTACAGGTAGGATCCAGAGAATCCAAATGATGAATACAGACCCAGCGAGATATGACTGAAAGAAGACTGCTTAAATACTGAGGCGAGATGTGAGGAAATGAGAGAGAAACCTAAGGAAGCACTAGTGGAAGCAGTGGCAGGTGAGAAGGGAGAGAACAGCTGGAAATAATCAGTATGGTAGAGAGAAAAACAGGACAGAAAGGAATCAAAGAAGGAAAGACGAGACAGAAGGCGAACTTAGAAGTAATTAAAGATGAGGTATCCAAAAATGAAAGAACGCCAGAGGAGCCAAAAAGAGCTGTAGAGAAAACTGAACAGGAGGGAAATAAAACTAGAAAGAGATCAGAAAACCATCTGATTAGAGAGATGAAGTTAAACAGAACTAAACTGGGTCTTAAAAAGCATTAAAAGCACAGAATTTACACATTTGGAAATAATACACTAAAAAGAATTTTGATATTTGGGTCTTGGAATTTGTGCTGTGTTTATCTTCTTTGTATTGCATTTTTCCTCTACAGTTAAATTGGTCATTTGTTATTTTAAATAAATAATGTTCCATAAATAAAGAGTTGCAGAACCAGTAATCCAAAACGCAACAAAGTCCTGGGAAGGTCAAAATACTCAGAAGACATGACGTCTTTAGTATATGACGATTAACGTTAAAAGAAAAACATAAGAATGTTAAAAGCAATTTTAGACAAACTTTTTTGCGTCCTGCTGAAATGTTCTTAGATTTTTCACACCTCTGCTTAGCTTGTTGTCGCCCTGAGAAATAAATGAACACAAGCTGAAGGATTTTGTTTTTCCTCTACAGATAAGACTCTGAAAAAATGTTTTATTGTTTTATATATAAATCGTCTTAAAAAGATATTTAAAAAAACTTTAATTTAACTTCCAGAAACCTGTAGTAACCCTGCTAAAGGAGGACAGAAGAAATAAGGAAACACATACAAAAGATTACACATGAAAACAATTAAACAAAAAGGCTAAAATATGTGAGGACAAGGAGGGAAAATATGGAAGAGAGATAACGCCAAAATCCTAAAGTAAAACATAACTGAAGTTAACACAAGAGATAAACACAAATAGTGAGGAAAACCGTCAGAGCCGGCCCAAGACAGAAGCAAACTAAGCAGCTGCTTAGGTCCCCTCAAACCCATCCAGGGCCTCCATTATTCCCGAAACAGAACACAGACTACAGATGTTACAATTATTGAAAATATCACTCTATTCTATTTAGTTTTTTTTCAGTGTAGATTTTTAAAAAATGTTAAATTGTTTACATTTTGTGTAGTAACTAAACAAATTTCATTGTGACTAATTATTTTATTAATTATTTTAGCAATTAAAATTAAATGTTTGTTTTAAAAATTTTTAACTGTTGCAAATTTTTTATATCGCATACATTCAAAGGAATAAAAATGTATATTCTGCATTTTTTTATATTTTGAATTAAATCAAAATAGAATTTAAAATTCCTTTTTAATATCCATTGTTTGATTGTTATGTTACCATGGTTACAATCTGATGCTTTAGTTTAATCTTTCTATTTTGTTTAAGCTTCAGATTGTCTCAGATAATATTAACAATTATCTCTGATAGATTTTTAGGATCAACTAAATAAACTCCGCCTACTTTCCCAGATTAGACCTAATTTTTTAGTTAAATGCTGTTATTGTGGGTAGTGGCCTTAACAGAAAGGGGGCGCCTGACATTTTATACTATCACCAAAGTTCTCGCTGGTAATTATTCGTTCTGCTTAGACGGGATTTTCTAAAACACAACTTTATCGTCACAGAAACTCTTTTTTTCTGAGACGTTTAAGACAGAATCTCTTTTTAAGGATGTGGGATTTCGGGATACATGTGACGGAGTCTAAGGCGGTTCAGATCCCATGAGCTCATTGTCCGACTAAACGACAGAAACGAAAGGCTGGAGCCAGAGTTGAGCTGATGGCGCTTCCTGCTGCAGCGCTAATCACATTTAGAGACGGAGAGAGAAGCTGCTGCTTCCTGAGGAAGCATCCAAAACCTCCAGCAGACACAAACGTGACGATGGATTCATTCTGATTGGCTGCAGACACAATGATTCAGTCTCCAAACACTTTATATTCCAGCTGCCCCATGGAAAATACGAGACAACCTCCACATGAATATGTATGTAGAGAAACCTCAATATTTCCTGAGACGATTTTTACTAGTTTGGATGGTTGAGAGATGTTGGGTTTTTTTTGGGTTAGAAACGTAATCTGGAGGCATATTTATGGACTCATATCCAGAATTATATTTGTTTCCATCTGTATTCGGTTCCACACAGAAATGTCCAAACAGGGAATCATCTGGAAGAAAGGTGTTACTTTTTTTTTTCTTTTTAATGGAAAGTTTTTTGAAGAATTATCTTCCTGGCTAACATGTCTGATATAAACTATCAAATCTAATGTGAATATTCAGCTGCAAACGTCCAAGGCAAGGTCATTTCATTTATATAGCACACCTTCAACACAAGGCAATTCAAGATGCTTTACATGATTAGAGAAATGTGAAAATTAAAACTGAATCAATAAGAGAAAGCATAAAAAAGGCATTTGATTAAAAAAAACAATTTAGGATAAAAACATTTAATAATAGTATTAGCAATAATAGGATCAGTTACTCATAAGCATGTCTAAATAGGTACGTTTTATTTTTGATTTTTAAAGATTTCAGTGTCTCTGCAGCTGCGCTTCTCCTGATAGTTTGTTCCAGATATGAGGAGCATAGAAACTAAAAGCTGCTTCTCCATGTTTGGTTCTGGTTCTGATCAGTAAACTAGAGCTGGTGGACCTGATTTATCTGGATGGTTTGTACCATGATAGCAGATCTCTAATATACTCTGGTGCTAAACCATTCAGTGATTTATAAACTAGTAAAAGCATTTTGAAGTCTGTTCTCTGAGCTACAGGGAGCCAGAGGAAGGACTTTAGAACTGGGCTGATGTGTTCTACTGTCCTGGTTCCATGGAGGAGTTTTTCTAGGTCTCCTTGTGTCATCATTCCTTTAATCCTAGAAATGTTCCTCAGCTGATAGAAAGCTGACCTTGTTATTGCCTTTATGTGACCCTGGAGGTTCAGGTCTGAGTCCATTATTACACCTAGATTTCTGGCCTGGTTGCTAGTTTCTAGTTGTGCCTGTTTAAGATGATTACTGATATTTGTTCAGTTGGAGGAAATTATGGGACATCCAGTTGTTCATTTGCTCAATGCATTTATTGAGGATATGACGGGTTCAACATCACCTGGTGAAGTTACCTGAGTGAGAAATCTGAGCTGAGCCACTAGAGAACAGTCCCAGGGGTACTTTCTATGTGAAAAGTCTCTACGTTCCTGTTTCCTGGCTTGAAATGGAAGTCATGTGTGGTTTTGACGCTGTGTAGACGAAGAACATCAGGAGCCTTCCGATCTGACCGATAAAGGGAGGTTGGAGGTTCTGGATAGGAAGGAGGTTCTGCCACAGCCGACGGCGCCGCCTGAGTTAAAACGGACAAAGTCGTTAACAGTAAAACTCGTCTTCAGTCATGCAGAAGTTCAGCTGTGTTGCAGTTTCTGCTCTGATAGGGAGACGGTGCAGTCAGTGATATCGGTGCAGAGGAGGAGTCCTGGAGGTGGAGGAAGGGTGGTGACGAAATCCAGCGGCAGGAAACGCCATTATCTGTCAAAGACAAACACAGAACTAACCGAAGCTAAAACTGGATTCATTCCATACCCCTAAAAGCAACCAGCAGAGCTCACTGATGCTGTCAGACAGAATGTCGTCACTGTCCGGGTGAAAAACCTGTAATGGTGAAAAACACACACAATCAGATGTGTGTCCCGTAGTAAACGCTCACTGAAAGGCGTTTTTGTCTGGAAGTTCTGTTTGCTTCTCCTATAGATGAGCTGCTGCTGGGAAACATAATGATTGCAAAGCAGCCAATCAGTGCATAGCAAAGGAACAAACTAATCATGCTCTGTGTGTGTGTGTGTGTGTGTTGCTTGTTATTTACTCCTGAGTGTAATTGTTTGTCTGAGTGAGTGTGAAACGCTGCGAGTGTCTCAGAGAACGTCAATAATATCGAGTAACCACCAGGCAGCTGAAGCAGGTGGGGGATAATCAAACTCACACACACACACACACACACACGCACACACACATCTGAATCAGAGCTGGAGAAACTGACTCATGGCGGACTGAGGTCCCGGCTGTGAACATCTGCAGCTTTATTATATTCAGCTGATTTATCCTGCTGATTATAATGGGCCTCAGGTGTTGGTTCTGGTTTCTGGCCCGGTCTCATCCTCAGTCCACCATGCTTTCTTCGATGGTTTCCAGAAGGTTTCTGGAAGTTTTAGTTCAATTCACTTTTATTTATATCACGCCAATTCCCAACAAAAGTCGTTTCAATCCAATTATACAAACATTATAATCAGATAAAAGTTTTCTATGTAAGGAATCCCAGCAGATTGTGCTGAGTCATCGACATGAGGTTGTCCCCTGTTGTTGCAGACTCCAACCACAGCAATTCCTCAGCAATCCCTCATACTGAGCAAGAATGTAGCGACAGTGGAGAGGAAAACCTCCCCTTTAACAGGAAGAAACCTCCACCAGAACCAGAACCAGAACCAGGAACAGTACAAGCGGTGACCTGCCACGACCGTCTGGGGTTCTGAGAAGACAGAGAAGAGACAGCATGGAGGATGCTCGGTGACTTTGAGCATCATTTGGACCGATGTTCCCCATCCAGCAGGGGGCGCTGTAGCTGAGCAGGATACCAGACCATGTGGAGCTTCTATGGGGAGAAAAACACAGAGAAAACCGGGTTAACAATCACAATAACAGCAGAAAATATATATCTGGAGAGTAGTAGAAGAGAAAAGTAGAAGAGAGAAGAAAAGTAGTCAGTCTGTCCTCCAACAGTCTAAACCTATAGCAGCATAACTACAGAGATAACTCAGGATAACCTAAACCATTCTAACTATAAGCTTTATCAAAAAGGAAGATTTTAAGCCTAGTCTTAAAAACAGACAGAGTATCTGCCTCATGGACTAAAACTGGGAGCTGGTTCCACAGGAGAGGAGCCTGATAACTAAAAGATCTGCCTCCTATTCTCCTTGTTTTGCTCATTTTGTTTCTCCTACCCAGCAGTCATGCTGGTTCAGGGTCATGACCTTCCACCTTTAACCTGCTACCTGTAGAGTCTCAGATGGAGCTCTTTGGGTTTCTGCTCATTTCTCTGACGTTGGGCTGAACCTGCTGGTTCCCAATCCTCTAAGCTGCTGAGCTGAGATGTTCTCCTCTCTGGAGGACGGTGGACCTGAGATGACCTTTGACCCTGTCTCTAAAGTCATTGCTGCTGTTTTTCCACACTCTGAGGCTGCTGAACTTTTTCCCCTCGTTTCCTCCCGACCTTCTGGGAGAAGGTGAGAGCGGGCTGAAGCTCCACGCTGAGAGGATGAAGAGCTGTCGGTTGAAATCCTCTAATCATGTGGTTAAATTAAAAAGAAGAAAACGCCGCCGTGGAGAGGAGGAGGAGGATGATGAAGAGCTGGCCTGCTGCTGATGATGAGCACACACATGTTCTTCAGTCTCATTATGAAAAGCCAGCAGCAGAAGGTGTGTGTTTGTCATGAACTCCGTCCTTTTCTAATTAAAGGATCCGTCTCTTCCTCCGTAATCACCGCCGCCTAGAGGACTTTCTCCCATTATCTCCGTGGTGTGGAGCACGATCACGGCCCGCCGGAACTTCCTCCTCCTTTACGGAAAGCCGATGTGATTTTCAAAACAAACGCCGTTTAAAACGTATGATCACATCGGCTTTCCGTATCGAGCAACGTGACGAGTCTTCCCAGAGAGCGCCGCTGATGAGGACGCCACGGAAACGGACAGCCGGGAGGACGCAGGAGACTCCAGGAACATATAATGATCAAATATGATGAGCAAACGTCCGGCTGTTAACCCCGTCACCTGGTCCCAGCAGGACGCTCACACAGAGAAAGTAAGGTGGAGGTCAGGAGGAGGCGATGAGTTCAGGGAGGAGGAGGAAGGAGTTGTATGATCACATCGGCTTTCCATATTTCCACCTTCGGCCCGTCTAACAGACCCAGCTGCACCTCCACCCTGACGGCTCCATCCGCTCCGTGTTCCTCTTTATTACACCGCCCTCTCCACATCGTTTCATTTTAAATAATTCACTTTCTCCCAGGAGGAAGACAAACTTGTTCCTTTTTGAGCTCGGCAGCTGATGAATTTGTTTTGCTGGCCAGCCACGCGGCGCACACACAAGCAGCCAGTCGCAGACAAAAATGTGAACACAGAAACATTCCCACATTCGTCTCTGAGCGCGCTCGCTGGCAGAGGCCATTAAAACGTCTCCCGCTTGTTGAAAATGGGAGCTGGAGGGACGCCAAGAACTCTCTATTCAGCCGTCTCCACCTCCCTCCATCTTTACAGAGAGGAGGAATAAAAGGGAGGACGATAGGAGGAGGAGGAGGAAATGATGGAGAGGCTGAGGAATACATGAGCTGCCTCCTGGTTGCACCGTTTGTTTGCCTCTCTGCACAACAACCCAATGAATAAAATATGAGATGTAAAAACATCTCTGATTCCTGAAGGAAGGAAGGAAGGAAGGATCAAACTTTTTACGTGGATAGTGGAAGAAAACCAGCAGGAGGTCAGAGAAGGTGCAGAGAGTCCTAAACATGAGAAAAAAGCTTCATAATCATCCTTAAACTTTCAGTGTGAAACCAGAAACCAGCAACGGTTCCCAAAGTGGGGCCATTTCATTAGGACCACCAGGGGATGCCCTAAAACGTTATAATCCAAATCTACTATCAGACAAGATCAGAGAGTCCGTTTACTGTGTGCATCATGACTAGTAGTGGTGGAAAAAAAATATTCAGCATCAATTCTTATTTTTAAAAATGTAAGAATCGAATCAAATCGATTCACAGTTTCAAAAATTGGTTTAATAGTTTTACATAGTTTGTCCTTTTTTTCAGCTAAAACAGGAACTAAAAATCCAAACAGCCGTTTTAAGGCTTAGATCTGAAAGAGTTTATACAGGTTTTTCCTGCTAAACTGTTTCTCACGAAAGCTGGGCGATATGGACCAAAAGTCATATCCCGATATAATTGGGCTAAATATCGATATATCGCCCAGCCCTGTTACTCACCCAGAGTTAAGTCTGTGATCATGTTTAATTTATCCACCTCACACGTCCATTCAGATCCTTCTTTTCTGTGTGGAATGTATATAAAATAAATGATGCTTCATTACAACGGGTCGGTATCATTCATATACTGGTTCTTTTTACATTCTCCACCGTTCAATGTGGTAACTGTCGTTTCCACAGCCAATATTTGAAAAATCCACCAAAAACAGCCTTTAATATGCTCTGTATTAATGAAAAAACACGCATGCAAACACTGGGTTATGGTTACAGTCGAGCCAGGGGTTTGTTTGGGGCCCTAAAGCCGTGACCTTGGGTCCAAACCACATTCGTGAGCATGCGCACTCGCATTACCGATATGGCTTATTGAAGATTTTTTCTTATTTTTAAACTTTGGCTGAAGCTTAATTCCAGTCTCCAGTGTGGCAGCAGAGCATGGATTTAGCCTCCAGAACATCTAAACCCCCATAAAAAGTCATCTGTCTGCGGCAAAAACCCAAAACCTCTGCAGCAATCCTAGCAGGAACCACAGCAGGTACAATTATTTAGTTTCACTTTTATATATTAAGTATTTATCTGTTGAGTTTGTTAGAATGCAACATTACAGTAATTAAAAAAATGCATAATGTTGAACAGATACTAACTCGCCGGATTTGTCGGGTACAGATAGATTATGGCTGGATTTTTTGGACCCTGTCGGTCAGAATGACGGAGAAGAAACATGCCTAGTATTACCTCATGCCTCCCTAACGTTACTGTAGAACAGATCTCCTCCCTGAACAAAACTGAGCCTCTGACGCTACAAGGCAACCAGACCAAGCAGCCAGAAGAGGAAAACCAAAACAGGCAGAGGAGGGATGAGGTGTTTCACATCTGATAGGGTCAGAGACGTCATCTTTAGGGCTGGAAGCCCTGAACTGTAGAAAGTGTTTGATGCAGATTCTTCAGCCGGCGTCTCCATCCTTCTCCCTCATGTTACCGCTTTCAGTTTTCCAGCTCAGAGTCATGAATTAAATATAATCAGCATGAATCCATCAAATGTAGAAATGCTTGGTTTCCTCTTAAGTCAGAGTGACTCGCTGCTCGCCATTTCTCTGCAGCTCCCTAATGGCCACCAAACGAGTCGATAGTTACAACCAATCACTGTTCCTCTGAGCGGCTGCAGCTGAAACCAGCACTAAAACCCAGAGTTTCTGGGAGATTAACAGAAAACCACGGATGAGAATTCAGTTCAATCCAGTTCAACCAATTCAGGAAAAGAAAAGGGACCAAACACGGAGCTGGGGCTGCATATCATTCTCACAGCATGAATGTTAAATGGAACCGGGTCCAGTGGACCAAACTACACGGCTGTTGGTTTAAATCAGTCATTCATTTCAAACAAGAACACAGCTTAATGAGTCCAGAAAACCAGACGGAAAAAAGGTCAAAAGTTCACAGAAAACCAACCAAGAACCATCACTTCTCAGGAAGAGCTTCTGATTGGTCCAGAATTTGATTTCAAACTCACACTCTCCACCTCCTGGTTTTAGTCCCTCCTTTTCAAGGTTGTTGCTCCTCCTCTTTGTTTTAGCTCCTCCTTCTCCTTATTTTAGCCCCTCCTCCCTTTTTGACTTCTCCTCCCTGTTGTATCTCCTCCTCCTCCTCGTGTTTTTAGCCCCTCCTCTTTGTTTCAGCTCCTCCTTCTTATTTTAGCTCCTCCTTCTCCTGACAACAGCTCTTCCTCCTCTTTCTCCTGGATGAAGCTCCTCCTGATTGTCCTTCCCTTACCAGTTTGTTTTAGTTCCTCCTCCTCCTGGTTTTAGCTCCTCCTCTTTGTTTCAGCTCCTCCTTCTTATTTTAGCTCCTCCTTCTCCTGGCAAAAGTTCTTCCTCCTCTTTATGTTGACTCCTCCTCCTCGTGTTTGTTGCCCCTTTTCCTCCTGGTTTTAGCTTCTCCTCCTCGCTCTGCAGACATTCTCATCTTCCAAACGTTTAAGTCCTGCAGCACGGAGCTGAGCTCCTCTGGAGGTGTTTCTGTGACTCCTGGTCACTCAGAGGACATCTGCTGTTAGGTTTGTCCCTCCCAGGTAGCCGTAACTAGCGGCTCATGGTTCTGTAGCCTCCTGGGGGAACAAAGACAGACAGACTCTCTGCTTATCTGATGGACAGCGCTCACGTCAGCGTTGTGTAGATCAGCGATGAAGATGTTCCTCCTCAGAGCTTCTGCAGGGCCAGCCTGCGGCAGCATTTGTCATCAGAGAGCCACACACACACACACACACACACACACACACGCTCCAGCATGGCGATGAAAGAGATGACACCTCCAGTAACACCTGCGCCTCGGCGCTCCAAGTCCTCCCCCATCGCTGCACAAGCCCTCACATATGCATGTCAGCGTACGACGGGATTTGTTGGACACGTGCGCTCACATATGCCGACGCGCCACACATGCACCGTCACGTGCACGCCCAGAGACAAACGCCACATATGCACTCACTCCCACAGCCTCGGAGGCGCATGTGTGTTATTTATCCAGAACGCAGTCCATCTGCCTCCACGGCTAAGCTACGCTTGTTTACCACACACACACACACACACACACACATTGTTAGCATGCAGAATCAGGAACGTTTTCACTAACACCTGTAGCTCTCATGTTGACTCAGCAGCTTGTCTTTCTCTCGGTTCTACTGGGCAGAAATCAGAGATCCTGAAGTCGGATCTGATTGTAGCTGAAACGTGTGGAGGTTGACATCTCTGATTCTCACACACACACACACACACACACACACACACTGTAATGCCAGGAGCAGCTTTGGGTGATTGCCAATATGAGGGGAGAGTCTCAGAGATCTCCCTCATGATCTCGCTGCTATCCTGACCCGAAAGCCGGCTGGAGAAACGCCGCTTGCAGCCCAGAAATCTGCCCTCAGATCAGCACCAGGTCCAGTCCAACCAGCGGAGAAATTTGGAACAGCTATAAATGCAGTTTGAAATGTTCCCTTTGAAACTTCATTTCATTTCGATCCAGAATCCAACGAGGGATTAGTTGTTGTTTTTTATTAGTGAACTATTTTCTATGACCTCTGGGTGGCGCTGTTCTGAAATGAAAGCATAAATGAAAGCTGGCAGGAGCTTAAATTAATAAATTAATCTCCATGTTGTCACCAGCTGGGTTTTTATTTAAAGCGGACTGCCTTTGTGGTGGTAACAATTGTCCCACAGATGCTGCATGTAGTTTACACACAGTACATGACCCAGAGAGCAATGCGCATGTTAAACCCGGAGCAAGATACACGCAATCCATTTAGTGCTTTCCCCTAATCTGAATATGCAATACGAGTGTTTCTGCAAGAAGACGCAGGAGAACGAGCAAATAAGTAGGCTGCACAGTGGGATTTACTAAGCATAAAAATGTTTACGCCGGCTTTGTAAGGCACACTCCCACATTAAAGTTTATCACTGACAAACAAAAACATAAATTCACACAGAATATAACCTAAAAATAATTAACACTAATGGCCATGAACCCCTGACCATTATCAATGTTTAACTGTTTTTCCCTAAGGCCTAGGAACCATATTGGAGAAAAAATATTTTTTTTTTTGAAATGTTTTAGTCGAGAGCTTTTATTTTGAAAGAGACGGCGGCCTCGTCAACGACGCAGCCCCGCCCCCAACTGGCTCAGAGACACTGAGGCACAGGAACAGAGAGGAAGAAGAGCTGCAGGTAGGCGCTACAGGCTAAAGAAGGATTGTTCAATAAAGTTTAAATAATGTCAGAAATATGATGTGAACTACTTGGTATACGAGCTTTTCGGGTTTTAAAAAAGATGTTACTTTTTTTTACAAAGTAGGTGTTTCAGCACTTGGATCAATTTTCTATTCAGTTAATAAAAGAATAAATGGGAAAATGCAGAAACACATTTTCAATTTGTGTCCCCCCCCAATTTTGAACTCCTTCCTACACCCTAAAAACGCATGATAAACGCTCTCTGCACATCACCTGATGAAGATGCGCTGAGCGCACAGTGAGTTATGATCCTCGTTGATCCTCATTAGTACATAGTATTCATGTACAATACCACAATGACAAAGTGGCTATATAAATATATAATTCATACATTTCAGATGAAGTATTTTCAAGATTAAATGTTTTTTCTACTGCAACTTGCCATTTAATAGAGGCCATGATAAGGTGTGGTGCATTTCAACACCATTAGTAGAATATGGAAATCTTAGCTACCTTTTTCTGGACATGCTGCAGCTTTAATAAATCTGATTGGTATGTTCTTTCTGAGTATAATGTTATCATCTTGTTTTAAGTTTTTATGTAACTCAGACTGGTAGGGAGGACATCTTCCACCTTCATCATCAGGAGGGGACGATGACGATGGCGGAAGAATCTCGCCGAAACATGTCAGCCAAAGGTGATATTCCTCCCTACCAGTCGGAGTTACATAAGAACTTAAAACAAGTTTAATAAATCTGATTCTGGATGGAGCAGTGAATGGCGCTTGTACACCGAACGCATTAAGTTTATTAACATAATTGACAACATTCTAGCCTAAAAGGAATTCACTCTGTAACAGCCGTAGAATTGATATGTGTGCCGTATTTCCCCTTTTTTGCCAAAGACCCATCGTGAATCCAGGAGCGTTTTCCTCATCTCTCTAAACTCCTCATTTGAATACTGCTCCTTGCGCCTATTATAAATTCCTCACACAATCTTAGTAGATCACCGGCAAAAGAAGTAAAACTCACAGGCACAAAATGTTTGCGGCGAACGAAATTCTGCGGACATTATTGAGAATTTTGATAAATCAGGCCCTGTTTGCGGAGAGAGTCATGGAGTCGCCGTGATGATGTCCTCAGGGATGGACGTGAAGGTTGTAAGTCTAACTGTCCAGTGAAACCTATGGCAGGCTGAGCGTTTTGGGACAGGAGCATTGTGAGTCTTTTTTATCTAACTGCCGATGATTATGCATTTTTTAGCACCGACACCTTCATGAAAATAATGCTGAAAAGGCCGAGGGAGACAAAGTGATGAGATCCGGCCCAACATGCAGCTTTAAAACGGTTCTGAAAGATATTATGAAATTGTTCAACCTAAAAACTGTAAATCTGCTGAACATGTAGCAGCTCAGGTTGGCTTTAGGTCATTTCTTCTTCAGGAACAGAACCAGAGATTCCATAGCTTGGCCCAAATTGTTTTTTCTCATAGCAGATTTTAGTTTCTTCTCACTGGAAGTGATATTATATTGCAGATTATGTTAAACTGCAGATTAGGGTGATGGCGCAGAGACCAAAATACCAGAGAAACCGTGATGAAAATCTGCTCAGCTGTTGAAATAATAACGGTTTATCCATTGATTTTATTGCAGTTTTTATATTAAATCTGCGATGTCCAAAATGTGGCCCGGGCATGGGAGCATATAGAGAGAACTAGTCATAGCTAAAAATAAAATATTTTCAACGAAACCATGACCCAAACCAGGGATGCACCGATACGGATACTTGTATCAGGTATTGGGGTCAATATCGGTCTTATGTGCTGTATCGGTTAAAGTTAACCAATACCATAAACCGATACTTAAAATGTGGAAACTCTGCAAGAATTCCAAAGGTTTCTTTTTTCACTTGAAATTTTCGTTTTGTGCTAATTTTTATCAATATTTTTAATGTAATGAACCATAATTTGTTGTAATAAGTCGAGCAGAAAATAAAACCTGTACTGAGATTCAAGTATTGGTATCGTATCGGCTTGATAAAAAGTGAAATCGTTTCATCCCTAATCCAAACCCTGTTTGTTTTTTTGCTGAGAAAAAAAAAAACAAGATTTATTTGAAATATTTGAAAACTTGATGATTTCTTTTAAAAAGACGAAACTAAAAAGCTCTGTGTTTGGAATCCACGATTACTCAAAAATCCCTTTTCTACAAAAATTCCTTCTTTCATTTGTGTAATTAAAATATAACATGTTTAATTTATTGTTAAGCAGATTAAATAAAACAGATTTTTTAAAGTTTAAAATCAATCTTAAATTTTGACTTTATGATTTTGGTGCATGTAGCAAAAAGTCTGGACTTCTGTGTATTAAATGAACATTTAAAAAATCATTTATCATTTGGGAGGAGATAGTTTTCTCATATTTTGCTGAAGGTTCTGGTAGATGCTTGGACCTGCAGGCGGCAGGCTGGATGTTTTTCTCTTCTGGGTTCTTCAGCAGATCAGATTCATGGAAATGTTCTGATGAATAAGTAATTTTACTGTTATACATCACAGAACGGTGACAGGACTCAAGCTGAGCGACGGACCGCTGCTGTGAAACATCGGCATGTTTGCACAGATTGGAGGGAAAACAAACACACACAGACGCCATATATGAGCAGATAAAATGTGTTAGCCTTATTGTCTCTGCTGTCGTTAATCACTGGAACTCGTGGTGGTGACGTGTTTCACCTCCCGGCGTCAGTCGTTCCTGTTAGTCGTTTAGTTTTAAGCGCTGCTGAGGGATGGTGGACTGATGAAGTTTGGGTTGGAAGGCGTCGTCCAGGAGGCAGGATGATGAGGAAGGATGGATGCAGAGAGAGGAGGAAGGTCACAGCGAGCCAGGAGGTCTCACACGTCCAACATTCATTCATTAAACTCTGAGTTCAGCAGTCGGACGGTTTGGAAGCTGCAGGATGGAGGTTTTAATGGCGCTGTTCTCCTAACAGACACACACGCCCGCGGCCTCAGGTGTCGGGTTTTTCCTTTGTGCATCCTGGCATCGTTTTATCCCGGCCTGCGTCATCCATCTCATGCCGTTCCTCTGGTTTGGCACGCGGATAAATCTAATTTCAGCTCTATGAGGCAGTGATGGGGACAGACATGCGGAGGAGCGACCAGCTGCAGAACAGGAGGACAAAGGTCCGATCCACGTTCTCTGGCTGCTGGGAAAAAAACGTCATCACAGCTCAGGGTCTGATGTGTTCATAGACAAGCTTTTCATTTCATCATCTGATTTCTGTGTGTTTATTTGGACCTGGTACCGCCCATGGCTAACACCTGATTAGCTGCAGCAGTAGAACGTTCCTGCAGAGAACCTGTAACTGCTCTATTTAAACTGAAAGATCCTCCGTTATTTCTGAGCTGAATGTGGAAACCATTTCCATCCCTGATTCACGTCTGCTGTTATTTTAGCAGATGTTGCTGATGTTGTCGGATAAGTTGGTTCTCTGCTGCAGCCTGGGAGTTAACCGGCCCTCTGGGGAGCGGCTAATGTTCTGCAGGACGGGACAAACCGACCCGGCCACCCCAGGGGGGCCTTAGGGGACGCTGCTGATTGGCTCCTCAGCCAGCACATCTCACTCAGACGGCAGCAGCACCACAGCATTGTTAGGGCCATAGTAGAGAAGTGGATTTCTGGCTTTGCCTGCAGATCTCATCATGTCATATCTATCTGAAGCTCCTCTCTGCATTCCTCCTCCCAAGTTTTTGACCATTTTCATCATATATCTTGTCAGCTGCTCTCTAAATGCGATCCATCAAATATTCTCTAATAGAAGAGCTGGTGCTGGGGAGCCCGACTTCTGAGTGGTTACATAATGGATTCCTGGGCAGAATGGAAGGTTATGTGTCTGTGTCTGCCGTCCGTCCAGGACGTGGGAGATGTCTACATAATCGGATTAAAGCTAGCCGGGTTTCTGCTGGTCAGAACGCCTGGATTCTTGGTTTATTGCAAACTTCAGCCTTCAACGTCGTTTCGCAGGAACAGGGAACCTGCCTGACCAGAACGAAGCGATGTGTCGGGTTGTAAACGCTGCGTTAAACCAGCTAAGCTTCAGGGAGGCTTCTACGTCGGGACTTATACTTGGAATGGAAACAAACTTGGAGAAATTTTCAGCCCGCCTTGACGGAACCTGACCTCTGATTCGACCGCTGAGAGACTCTAAGGCAGAGAGAACAGAGTTCCTGCCTGAAACCAAAACAGTCGCCGCTATCTGAATTCGACCTTGGTCTGGCAAACAGAAGCTCCCCTGGAGGATGATGCTGACAGGAGCTCAGCGCCGTCCCTCCCCAGCTCCTTACACGGGAAACGGCCTTTCAAACACCAACGCTGACCAGCACACGCATCAACGTTCACAAACCCCCAACGCTCCTTCATGCTCCTCCCAACAGGCTGAGTGAACGCATTAGCTAAAGCCATGCCGTCTGGTACCCTGCTCAGCTACAGCGCCCCCTGCTGGATGGTGAACATCGGTCCAGATGATGCTCAAAGTCACCGAGCGTCCTCCATGCTGTCTCTTCTCTGTCTTATCAGACCCCCAGACGGTCGTGGCAGATGACCGCTTGTACTGATCCAGGTTCTGGTTCTGCTGGAGGTTTCTTCCTGTTACGGGGAGTTTTTCCTCTCCACTGTCGCTACATGCTTGCTCAGTATGATGGATTGCTGAGGAATTGCTGTGTTTGGAGTCTGCATGAGCCGGGCACAACCTCACATCCATGACTCATCACAATCTGTTGGGATTCCTTACGTAGAAAACTTTTTACTGATTGGAATGTTTGTATAATTGTATTGAAACAACA
The DNA here is from genome assembly GCA_028564705.1 of Apricaphanius iberus. NCBI lineage: Eukaryota > Metazoa > Chordata > Actinopteri > Cyprinodontiformes > Aphaniidae > Apricaphanius > Apricaphanius iberus. The sequence goes on along the minus strand of JAPXFQ010002779.1, from coordinate 131,583 downwards.
TTTGTTTTGAATTTGCGCTATATAATTAAAAGTGAATTGAATTAAATCATGGATCTCCAAGCTACATGTTGTGATTGTCTTAAATACAGTGCTTTTATTTGATAATTTTTTACTACGCGTCATGTTCCCTTTAAGGTAGCAGCACATAGGTGCCTGTTTTTCTCCCTCACCTTCAGGGATGTCCAAATTTTTTTTATGACCTCTGACCACCATTTCAGATCTGTACTTTCTGTAATTGGCACCAAAACACAAATGATTAATGCAGATGGAGACTTTCTTTCATAAGAGAAAATTAGAAAATGATCCCCTAACCCTCTTCATAGTTTAACAACCGTATTTTTTTTTTATTTCTTTTTAATTTCATTTCATAAACAACTAACACTAAAGCAGACATAGAGACAACCAATCATAGCTAAAATAACCCATATTTTCTAAGAAACACTGACCCAAACCCTGTTCTTTCTGCTGACAAAAAAACAACTGATTTTTGCTTTGAAAATTGCCCCTCGGAAATATTAGAAAACTTAATAATTTCTTTTAAAAAGAAAAACCATAAAAGCCCGTGTTTTGAATCTGCACTCCTTTAAAAATCCGTTTTCTACATGAATTACTGCTTTATTTGTTCCCTTAGAACAGGGGTGGGGAACCCTGGTCCTCGAGGGCCGCATTCCCGACTCAAATCAAATGGATCCAACAGCCAAGGAAGTTTTGCACAATTACTAGTTCATTTTATTCAGGTGTGTTTGCACAGGGAAACATGGAAACCTTGCAGGATGAGGGCCAAGGTTCCCCACCCCTGCTTTAGACTAATATTACATGTTTCATTTATTGTTAAGCAGGAAAAAAAACTCACAAATCTTTACGTAAATAAAAAGATAATCTTATTTTTGTGGCCCATGGACACTTTCAACTTTAAGAATTGACGTAAAAAGTTTGGACGTCTCTGATCACCGTGACCCCTGACCTATTTATGGTGATCCCATAGCCACCTGATCACCCTGATGTCTCCTCGGGACGTAAGTTATGTCTGTATGTTTGTCTCTTTGGAGGTTGTGCCGAAAGGGAATTTCGCTGTACCACTGGTTTAAATATTAAAAATTTCTACCTTCAAATATGGAAATTTCCGAGTTTTCTCTAAAATTCGAGTAAAGTCAGTCACTCGTTCATTACACCTAAAATCTCATAAATGTTTGGAATAATTTCCTATATTTTCTAGAAATATATTTTGAAATTCTCTGATATTGAAAACTTGGAAATTTTGAGGATTAAAAGTGTACATTTCTAATATTTAACTAAGATATTTTCTGGCATTGTAAAGGCAGACATTTTCGAGAGAAAAAAAAGAAGTTTGCTGAGATGTTCAATCAGTTAACATTCAACAGAACCTACCAGTTCTTTAAAATGTACGTGTTAATCGTTTAACATGCTGACCTGGATATGTTCATGGCTCAGAACGATTTCTCCTGGGTTCAGATGAGGCCCTGAACGTCTCAAACAGGAGAGACTGTGATGAGGTCCTGCAGGTCTCATTGAGTGCTGTCACCATGTGTAACTTTATTTATTTCAACATCAGAAGACCTCCTGGATGCAGCCATGTGGCAGCAGTTTCCTCGAGGCATTCAGGGCCTAATCTGAACCTGGGATAAATCAAATCTGATCTGGGAAAAGAGCTGTATGAACCATGAACACTTCTGAAAATATCCAGATGTGCATCTTGTAAATTTAACTTTTAAATCTCAATGAACGGCCACTTTCTGTTGTAAATATTAGAGATGAACCAATACCTTAAACTGATACTTAAAATGTGGAAACTCTGCAATAATTCCACAGAAAAACAGTTTTTTTGTCATTTGTATTAATATTTTATTTTTATCTAATTCAACATCAATTCTTGTAACAAACAGGAGAAAATAAAACCTTACTTCCAATTCATTGCATTTTTTGTGTGTGCTAGAAGTATTAGAATTGGTGATACTTGGTAGATCCAAGTATCGGTGTGTTTGAAAAACCTGGCATTGTTGCATCACTAGCAAATATCAAATTTTCTCAAAAAAATTCAGATAGTTTTTTTCTCCGATGAACTAAGCCGTTTTTATTCTTGCAAATATCTGAATTTAAAACGTCAGAAAATATAAAAAATTCTGCCTTTAATCATTGAAGTTTCTGCGTTTTCTTGCACACATTTACAACTTTCGTATATCAGAGAATTTGTCTTTCTTTCTGGAAAATATATAAAATAAAAAAATTTATGAGTTTTCTTTTAAAAAGCAAATTCCCTCCAGAATATTTTGAGTACACTGACCTAAAGTCCATGGTCGGAGCAGAGAGTCCAGGTCAGGTTGAGATTATTTGAACGGAGGATAGCAGAATGATCAGTCATCTGTTGCTTTATGTAAAACAGGAAACATCCTGATTAGAACAATGTTTCATCATCTTCTGACCTGACTGACCTTTTTCCTGCCTGTTCCACATACCTGCTGACGTAAAGCCTCAGCAGGTGATGAAGCTGCTTTAATCGGCTCCATGCTGTGCAGCGATGTACCTGCGGGGCCAGTAGAGGTGTCACAGACATCGGAGGGGGCCCCCAGGCCGGCCCCGGTGTCCCCTCCATCTGCACGGCCCCTGATGACCCATCGGACTCCCCCGCCTGTAAACAGCAGCATCAATAACTTGTGGCTGCTCGCTGACTGTTGTTTATGAGGCTGTAAAATTCAATCAGGCTGCAGGGGAGCAGGCGGCCTGCACTGCTGCCTGCAAGGGTGACATTTCATTTGCAATGAATCATGGGAGCCGCTCAGCCCCTCCCCTTCAGACTCAGCTTGTTTCTGTCTTACATTCATGAAGAACGGCGCTTTTACTGCTCCTCAACCCTCCCTCCATCTCTGCCCCCTGACTCCGCCTCCCTCCATATCTGCTCCCTGACTCCGCCTCCATATCTGCTCCCTGACTCCGCCTCCCTCCATCTCTGCTCCCTGACTCCGCCTCCATTTGTTGTGTTTTTGTGTGTTTGTTGTGTTTCCCTGCTCCCTGACTCCGCCTCCATATCTGCTGTGTTTTTGTTTTTTGTTGTGTTTTGTTGTTTTTGTTGTGTTTTGGTGTTGTTGGTGTGTTTTTGTGACTCCGCCTCCATCCCTGCTCCCTGATTCCGCCTCCATCTCTGCCCCCTGACTCCGCCTACCTCCATCTCTGCGCCCTGACTCCGCCTCCATCCCTGCTCCCTGATTCCGCCTCCATCTCTGCCCCCTGACTCCGCCTACCTCCATCTCTGCTCCCTGACTCCGCCTCCCTCCATCTCTGCCCCCTGACTCCGCCTCCATCCCTGCTCCCTGACTCCGCCTCCATATCTGCTCCCTGACTCCGCCTCCCTCCATCTCTGCTCCCTGACTCCGCCTCCCTCCATCTCTGCTCCCTGACTCCGCCTCTTCCCACTCTGTAAAGGAAGAAGCTTCATCACGACCTACTGGGACGATAGCAACAGCTCTGCTTTCCTTCCAGCTTCATCTTCTCCGCTCTCTTAAGGTCCCACCACAGCATTTCAACCAGGCTGGATTCTAGACTTTGACTGGGCCGTTCCAAAACCTTGGTTTTCTTCTTTTCTGCCATTTGTGGTTCTTTTGATGGCCCAGTTTGGACGGAGCTTCAGCCTGATGGACTCACGCTGGACTAATTGTCCACAAAGCCGTTTAGAGCTCATATCTGAACATCAGTGATTGACTGATTTAGTTCTACTACTACTTTAATACATTTAGTTAAACATCCTTTCTGTGTAAATAATATTAAACAAAATAGGAAAACCAAGTCATTCATAGCCATTCAGAGCACATATCTAAGCTTCATTATCTGGCTGATTTAGTACTGATGTATTTTTAAAAATATCTTTTGTTTCTGCGTTACTGACGATGCTGCTCCGTGTTGATAATAGCTGCTTAAGCCAGCAGCCTGTGCGGCGACACGATAACTTGGAGGTAGTTTGATACAGTCCCGTGTGGCAGCAAAGGCTCCTGGGACATTGCATAAATTGTCTAATAAAGTGCAAATGTTAATGCGCGCACAAATCAATCTCGCACACGCATTTTAGTTTATTGTGTTTTAGTTTTAAACCTAATTTGTGATATTGCAAATATAATTTAATAACCCTGAGTGAGGACTGTATGAACTATATATATATATATATATATATAAGTATGTAGGTATAAACATGTATTCTATATTGCTAAAATGTCATATATTAATAATATCCATATCCTCATCTTTTGTTTTTGGGTGGGGTGGGTTGTTTGGGTTGGGGGTGTTTAATAATATACTTCACGAAATGTCATTTTTTCTGTCATTTCTTCTTTTTTTTTCAGAAATAGTTAATATAAAATTACTGTGTGGAAATGCAGTCCTACATGACAGAACGTAACACCATCATGTAGCATCATGTAGTGATGTCCCACCATCTGGCCCTGTGGCGCACTACATTCTGACATTATGTGGTAGGCAGACATGAGGAAACGTCTGGTCGCGTTTGTAGCCTGGTTTTAAGGATCAGGTGGTCGGCGGTACGGAAAGCTGAGGAGAGGTCCAGTAGAACCAAAACCATGCATCTCCCCGAGTCTGCTGATATCACCTAACTCCAAAAATGAGCCCTTTTTCCAACAGTTTGCCCAGTAAAGGGAAGTTTAGAAGTTGGCTGAAAATGGCTGAGGTTTGATTGGTCCAGATTGGGGTTTTAAGTTTCGTTTCCACAGTAGCATGTTTGAACAAACTAAGGAACACACCTTATGAGAGTCACAGGTTGAGGTTTCTGGTCACGCATGGTCCAAAAAGTATTTATGAGAATTTAAACATCTATAGAACATAGATGTTAGAGCTGATCATAGCACTGAAACAGCACTGGTAAAAGTTACTAATGATATTCTAATGGCTTCAGATAATGGATTTATGACTTGTTAGATCTCAGTGCTGCTTTTTACACAGTCGATCATAATATTCTCTTAGAAAGGCTCGAACATGTTGTAGGGATCAAGGGAACAGCACTAGGCTGGTTTAAATCATTTCTGTCCAACAGATTCCAGTTTGGATCACGTTGATCTGGTTTTGCTTCCAGTTAACTTTGGTTGGGTAATATAGACTATAGCGCCACCTTCTGACCCAAGTCTCTCCCTGTGAATGAGCAGATCCAGATGTCCAGCTTGACCAGGACCTTGGCTGACATAAACGTCCACATGAAGAGCAGCGGCAGGAGTAGAAAAAGCCTCTCGTCGTTGTTTAAGCTGCAGCTGGAAGCTGGAAGGAGAATTAATGGCCGGTGGCAGAGAAAAAGATGCAAACGAGCTCTGGTTGAATGCAGGAGCTGCCTGTCTGATTACACACTGAAGGGATTCCACGCAGATGGAGGACAAACTGTGAATAATAGAAAGCAGCGACAAGCAGGCTGAGGAGGTATTAGTGTCGCTGCTGGAAGTGTGCAGAAGGAAACACGCCACAAGTCTTGTTGTTCTGAATTCAATCTGCCAGAAACAGACCCGTGACTCATTCTGGGCTCTGGACGCTAATTCACTTAAACTCAACGTGCCCCATTAATAATTCATGGAGAGCGCTCTGATTCCAGCCAAGCTTTGTTCGCCGCTCGCTTCCTGAGTACAAAGTTTGTCTGAAAAAGACTTTTCCTTCTGATTTGATCCCGTTTTCCTGCCTGGATCCGTTTGCAGCTGCAGATCTGTGCTGGCCTCCCGGTCGGCAGCTGCAGGTTCTGCTCAGACTGTTTCTCCACAGAGAAAGATTCTCCACCTTCTCCACCTTGGTGTTGAAGCCGAGCCGTGTGGTTCTGCTGCTGACCTTCAGCTCTCAGATCTGCTGCTTCTCTGAACTCTGCTGGATTTAAAAAAGCTCATTCCACGTGCGGGTTGAGATGTTTCATGCAGATTGCTTTTCTAATGCGGGTATCACCACAATACACATGCACAATCTGTCCTCACTATCTCTACTATTACACACACACACATACTGTACAAACACACACACAGAAAGCGTGTCCTGCTCCCGGTTCAGCAATGAACGCTGCAGGGAAGGTGATCTTTATTTAAATCCAGTTGCTGTGCTCACTCCTAATCTCCTCCCTCAGAAAGGAGAGATTTTTCTGCACTGTTCCACTGGCTGATGTGATTTACACCAGGAGGCTGAGGAAGAGGAGGGAGGGCCGTGGGGATGAAGGGATGACGGGGAAAGTGAGTGATAGGAGATGGATGGGAGGTGGCAAAATGTTATCGGTCTGTAAAAACGCCGCAAAGTCATGAAGGAGAAAAATGAGAGTGGAAAACACACACAGCTTAGCGAGAGCGAGGCTTTTTACTGAGGTCATGTTTCTGTGGGGCTGAGAGGGGAAAATGGCTGCTCTGATCAGAACTGGACTGACGTGTTTAAAGGCTTCACTAAAGCTGCTCAGCAGAGAGCAAAGGTTTCTATTACGTTCATTATATGGAGGTCCATCTCACGGCTCATTCCTCCTGATTTATCAACAGTTTGCGCTTGTTGAAACCGGACGCGAACCGCACAGTGTCGCAAAAACGGATGCAGCTGATTTACCAACCAGGTGCAGCAGGACGCTCGCCATCCCATACCTGTCAACTGATACGGTTTGCCCGTATTTAATACGTTTTTTGCTATCTTTTAAATGGATACGGCGTACTACAACATATAATACGGGAAAACACCCAGACCGAAACGGGGTATTTTTGCCGAATTAAGCGCCATCACGCATGCGTCGCTTTATAACTTCCGCTTCCTTCTTGATTGCAACACAACACGAGGAAATCGATATCATTTAAACACGAAACTCTCACCAGTGAAGATGTCTGAACCCTTGAAAAAGAAGTGGAAAGTTAAGTCAACTGGAAAGCATCAGAAAGTGTGGGAACATCTGCAGGAGAGTATAGTGGATGGATAAAATTTCGTCCAAAGGCCCGGAATATTCGTTTTGTGTACCGTGTAGGAAAGACGTGAAAGTTGCTGCCAGTGGTTTTTATGACTTGAAAAGCCATTTAAAACATGTCACACGTGGATAGTGTGCAAGAAGTAAGACATACGTTCCTTTGAGTCAACAGTTTGCCAGTGCGAACCCTGCATCGTCACAAAGCAACAAGGTGCTCAAAGCAGAAATCCTCATGTGCCAGTTTTTTGCCGAGCACATTCCACTCGCCGCTGCAGTACATTCACCAAGTTGGTACCAGAAATGTTCATCGATTCACAAGTTGCAAAGGTATGTAAGACAGATTAAAATTTTCTTTGTCACTCAAGCAATTAATCTTTTTGAAAATAATGCAAACAATGTAGATCGAGATGATTTATATTAAAGACTGTAATCTTTTTTTTTTTTTTTATTGGCGGAGCGGTTTGGGCCCAGTCATCTAGATCAAGAGGCCATCAAAGAAGAATGGGATGACTTCCAATTGATCCCAGACGAACAGATGCCACCATTCACCACAGAGGGACCAATGCATCCAGAAACATTTTGGTCTAAGATTTTTGAGTTGAGAACAGCATTTGGTGGGCCAAGGTTCCCAGCAATGAAGAGCGTTTTCTTGGCCTTGCTATGCCTTCCTCACAGCAACGCAGACAGTGAAAGAGTATTCAGCCATGTCAGGAAACTCAATACAGAGTATAGGAAATCGATGGGGTGGACACTCTGACAGCTTTACTACAAGTAAAATGAATACTGACAGTAAATCGTATCAGCTAAAACCAACAAGTGAGATGTTGCAATCAGCAAAGGCCGCAACTTCCAAGTACAACAACAATCACAAATGATGTCATTTAGGCTTTTAAGGGCATTGTGTGATATGTGAACACATCATTATATGGTAGTGATGTATTGAATAAAGAATTGAATAATGCAAATTGATGGTGCAGTTTTCCATGTTGTTCTTTGGTAAACACGGCATTTACGGCGCGAATACAGTTTTTGGTCATTGAGTAAGGGAAATTTAAATTGTTAGTAAGGGCAGTCATGGTTGATGGTTGACAGGTATGCCATCCTTTCAGCGCTTTTGACCTTGATGACTCTGCAATGTGGGCGTTTCTATCAGAAGTCGCAAAATAATGAGGGAGAGAAGTAACAACCTGGGCGCGCAGTGAGACGCAGTGATCTATGAGCACAAATCTATGTGAGCGAACAATTACACACAAATGAACCCAGCCTCCAGCCAATCACAGGCAGCTCTTTTTAATGCAAAAAAAATCATTGTGAAATAAAAGCTGGTTTTGTAAAAAAATATGTTTTGCAATTAAAATTTATAAAAAATGACTGAAAAAAAATCTATTACAAAATCTATTTTTTTTACAATTAAAGAATGTTGTATATAAAAAAAAATTTTAACAAAAATGAAAAACATGTCATAATAATGAGCTTAAACTTTTAAATTAATTACGTTTTTTTAAAATTTCATTGTCATATTATATATTTCTCTATTTTTTATTAATGTAGACATTTATATCATACGCTTTTATTTTTTCATTTGATTCTGAGTACTTTGGCGTTCCATAACTTTGTGCATTTTGATGTGTAAAAAAATGCTTTTTCTAATTTTCAGGGCACCAAAGCATTTCCCGTTTTTATTAAGGGATACATGTAATAAATCCGGCAATATTCATTAAATTTACTGTATATTTTAGGTGAAAGACCCAGATAAAAATATAGTTTTCATCTGAATTGTTTCTCTAATTCATCAACTATTGTTAAATAAGCATACAAGACTAATACACTTAAAATGAGAAAATATGTAAAAAGCTTTAAAATTATTTTTAAAACTACTTTTTGTGTTTATTTATTATTTTCTCCCATTTTGTTTTGTAATATCAGTTGCTTGGTAAGTATTTTGAATTGCTATTGCTACAGCAGTAGCAAATGCAGTATCTCCCCTGAACAACCTGCATTAAAAACATGATTAAAAAGATGTCTCTGATTGGCTGGTGATGGGTTTTTTTTTTACATATAACTGAAGTTGGGAGGAGAGACAGAGTCGCACGCGAGCAGAGAGCAGGTGTAACTGTTCATAGATCAGTCTCACAAATATCACACAGAGAAAACAGGCAAATAAGTAGGCGTTCCAGGCGCAGCGTTATTTATTAAACATTAAACTTTTCAGACGGCTATTTTAGCGTCTGTATTTACCGCCTCTGAAAAATCATGTCTTAACTTTTCGCCACCCCATTCAACGTACGTTTATTACTGACAGTTTTCCCTCAGGTCCTCAGCTCAGCCAGGACTTCTAATGGAACTCTACAGAAACATGAACCCCTTTTAAACGGAAAACGGTAATTTAGCAGAATTCGTCTTTTTGACCTTTGATTCTGAAAGCAAATCTGTCAAGCTATTTTTTACTGGTTTATTATCGCCTGACCCCCTGTAACAAGGTTGTGGCTGTGAGTGCTTCACACTTTATTTTTGCCTCTATCCATGTGTGCTAGGACCAGTTCTGCAGTTTTGTCGGCCCTCCTTGCAAGAAAGACTTTGTTTGGGGAAGTTACATATTTAAAGCTATGGAGAAAGAGCAGGAAGCAAACAGACAGACAGAGACCGGCAAACAACCCAGACTACTAACAGGTCCAACAGGAAGTCACTGTGTCTCCAACACTTCAGTCCCAGTGGAGTGTCAGAAACACAGAGGCTTAAAGGCTGGTTACAAACTGAATCTGACTCTGTGGTTCAGTTTCACTCCCAGCTCTTCTATGTTCCCCCGTTCCTCTTTGTTTAACTCGGCTCATCCAGAATCCAGCTCATTCCCCAAAACTTCGCTTTCAGTTTCCAAAGCGATATGGAATAGTTTCCAAGTCTGTTTATGCTCCAGTCGTAGCCAATCATCCATTCCCAGCTTCTCTTTTAGACAGTTCCTTCTATCAGCTGTCTAAAAATCTGGTGTAAAGTATTATGGCCAGTTTATATTATTCCATTTTGGCGGAGAAGGATTGATGCAAGGGCTCTCCGTCACCTACGCAACGACAGACGAGGTAGAGGTCCATTTTCTAACTATCCGTCTCCGTCAATGGAGAGCGTAACCCTCTGATTGTTCAGTTTAGCAACAGCCAGAGATCGTTTCACCAGCAGGGGGCTCTATAGTCGCTGTAATCAGTAGTTAATGCAGCGTTTGGCCACTATATGCTTTATATTGAAAGGATCATTGATCTAATCTGGTGTGTAGGTGATTCTGAATTCTGAACACCAGGAGGTGTAGAGAACAACTAAACAGACGCTGTGTTTGTTTCCATGTGTTTTTAGAGGATTCTATGAGCCGCACTTTTAGTAAAAAGCTTTATAGTTTAATGAAAACGTACTTTCTGTCGTTCATTCCTCCTTCAGGGGGAAATGCGTTCACAAGCCTAGAAAAAAACTGAAACGACGCTGTGATAGTAGGCAGAGACGCCATGAAAAGTTTGCGCCCCCTGCTGTCCTGGTCGAGCAACGCTGAAAAAAACCATAGAGAGTGTAGAGAAAAAAACGGAGTACTATAAACGAAAAACGTCTCCATCAATATGTGTGCGACTGTGTGCAAATTTGCAGTTGGAGAAGCAGAAACTAGGCTTAGGAATCCTTATACTTTGAACCAAAAGCGTCACTATACAAGATGCTAAATTAGGATGGTTTTGGTGACATTTGGTCAGGCTAATTAAATATTCTGGTTCACAAGGAAACAGTTTAGATGTCAGCTATTGTGTACAGAGCCATTTCAATCGGTTCACCTTCATGCTGAAGGCCTCATCAACCCAAATCAAATCGCATTGCCTGTTCGTTCTTGTTTGATTTCACGACTCGTTCTTTTGAGTTACAAATGACCCCGGCAGATGTTTATGTGACGTTGTACGTCCAGATATACAGTAAATGGATCGATTGGGGAAGTTGGTTGCATGTTGGAGGTGAAATATTTTTCAAAATGCATTCAAAATATTGTCCAGGAATTACTATTTAAAACATGTTATTGAGGGTGTTTTAAAATTTACAATGCATAACAGCACAATGTTTTATTAAAAAGTTTCATAATCTTGAACTGTGATATATGTCATATGCTCTGATTGCCTCAGCTCAGTACGTAGTTATGTGGTCCAGCGGTTGTGTTATTGAGTCAGTGTGTTCACTGGTTTTGGATTCATTTTTCATGATTGTAAATTATTGTGATGAAGCAGAAACACACTGAGTTCGTGTTGGACCCGGCAGTCCAGGTCCGACAAGAACTCTGTGTGTTTTTTACTCTCTGTTGGGGCTGAATGAAGTGGAGGGCAGTCACACTGCTCAGTTACGCCACCTGCAGGGCGTGTCTGCGTGCAGCTCTGATTCTCAGCATGTTCTGGCTCCGCCCACCTGCAGACCTTCCGCATGGTCAAACAGCATCACTCAGATAATTCCTCTGAACCTCTGACCGCCCGAACTCTTCGCCGTTTGCAGATGTTCTCATCGTCTCTCATCCTTCAGTTGTTCTTTCGCAAAGTCAAAAGTTTTCCACCCCAGCTTGAAAGTTTGGATCGATCCGTCCTCTGAACCGCCTGCCAACGTCCTCCACCGCTGGGCTCAACCATTAAACTCTGCATGGGGGGATTAAGGCTCGCTCCTCTCTGGAATCATGCTGACTTATCCCTCATTTCTCCCGCTCCAGTGTTCCTCCGTCTAAGCCTCTCCTTCCATTGAATCGATACGTTGCTTCCTCTCCGCTTGTCTGGCTTCTCCCGCGTCCTTCAGCTGCTCTCATGTGCCGGTTTGTCGGAGACCCTCGGTGCAGCTCGCAGGAGGAAGAGCCCAATTAGCGCTCAGGCTTCAGATGCATCAGCTGTGTGACTTTCTGTTTGATCAGTTCCTCAACGTAAACCACAGCAAACATTTAAAGTTAGAAAAGATCTTGGTGTGAAGCAGCCCCTCTCACTGCGCCGAGTCAATGCGCCCTCAGGGAGAAAAGCAATAATCCCTGATGGCAAAGCTCTTATCTCCCTCTTCTCTGCCTCCACTCTTTATCTTTCTGGCTCTTTCTGAACGTCCTCCGTAGGTCTTCTCAGCGCCTCCTGTGTCCAAACAGAACCAGCAAAGTAGAGAAAGAAAAAGGGAGGAAGAGTAGAGGAACCAGCAAGTTGGATCTTCAGGAGGGGAAATGTGTCGATTTGTCGAACAAAGCTTTCATAACCTGAAGATGTTTAAATGCTTGCTGGGAAACAGTTAAAAATGTTGAATACAAACATTTTAATATTTCAGACAACTTCTTTGGCTCTCATGGCTTCTCTGAAGCAGATCTATGTTGGCAGTTGGAGCATTGTATGCAGCTAGAGGAAGTGGAATTATGGCCTTCCACCTCCTTCCCACTGGGTACAGGAAGTGTGTGGTGGGGACAAGTCTTATGTAGATTTTTTTTGTCTTTTAAAAATCCAAATCGTAGTAAATGTGCTTCATTCATTTTCTATTACAACTATATATGTTTGTTATTTCTTCAAATTGACAGTTTGTAATTTTTACCATTAATCTCTGGTAATATCCATCCAGATATTGTGTAAAATGATTAAAATGATGACCAGCCATTGAAAAGTATTCCCAGCTTTACAATATATCTGCATTAAAAGCGGGTGTAAAATACATGGGCGTGTCTGGGACATATTGGACGCCGTGTTCTCTTCACCAACCCGATCTGAGAACCCTCAGCTGTTGTGTCCGAGCCTTCGTGTGACACGGACCCGGCCCGCTGCTCCGTGTCCAACGGTGGAAGCCCACGGAGACAATTAACGGCGGCAGAAAACTAGAGGAAACTTCGGCATTGCATTCTCTCAATGGAAATAACTGAAGGAGCAGCAAAGTCCAAGGAAACACACCCACGGTTGCATGCTTTCTGCTGGACAGGTAACCACATTCAGCGTAATGTATTTTCAAACTAGCGACCGTAACACCGACATGGTTCCAAACTATCCTGAAATGAAACGTCACTCGAACACAAAAATACCGCTTGCTTGCAATGATTTAGGTATGAGCTAAGGCTGCCAAATATGATTATTTTGATAATCGACTGATCTTTATGTATTTTGCTGATTAGTTGACCAATGGGATCGGTTTAAAGTGCAAGTTACTGAAGGAGCAGCTGCTCTAATATTTTCACATTACCTCAAAGTGTTATGTAGTGTCTAAAATAGTGATTTTTAAATTGATAGCTCATTTTACATTTATGAAATATGAAAAAAATAAAACAACGATAAAGCAGATACATGACGTGTGCTAATCATACTGAAATCACCATCATCACTGTTAATGTTGCATCCATAAAATAATACACCAGCCTCTTCAGTCAGGAACTTCACCCAAACAATTCAATTCAGTTTATTTATATAGCGCCGTTTCACAACAGATGTCATCTCAAGGCACTTTACAAGAAGAGTTATTACAATACAATGTTTAATTTAGGAATTAGAGAACCACAGAAGATTGCGTCGTGTAATTCTCAGCAATCCCTCACACTGAGCAAGCATGAAGCGACAGTGGAAAGGAAAACCTGTAGAAAGATCCTTCCTGCCCACAGATATTTATCATCTAAGGCATGAGTCCCCAATCCAGGCCTCGAGGGCCGGTGCCCTCCCAGTTTTAGATGTGTCTCTTCTCCAACACAGCTGATTCAAATTCTCCAACTTCCTCCTCAGCATGGCAAAGTTCTGCAAAGGCCTACTAACGAGCAATCATTTGATTCTGGTGTGTTAAACCAGGGAAAGAACTAAAACCTGCAGGATACTGGCCCTCGAGGCCTGGATTTGGGGTGCCCTGCTTCTTTTGTCATTATATTATGACAAAAGAAGTATTTTATTGCAATAATAAGAAGATTAGCAGCAGTTTGCGTTGTTGCGGCACCTTGATGTCCCGTCTGTATTCAAACGAACAAGCTAACTAGCTAACAGAGGCTACTGTCCGTGTTTGTCATCAGCCACAGCGGGATTCCCTTTAAGAAGCTCAAACATCACTGCTGTACTGCTGTGGAAAGCTGCTTCTACTTTGGGAATTTTACATTAAACAAGTTTCTCTTTGTATTTAATAAAACTCCAGATTCATGTTTTCAGCTAACTGCTGTTAAAGCTTTTCTAAGCTGCAGCTGACCCTGATTGGTACAACTGACTGGGTGAGTAACAGTCTTAAAATGTCTTAAAACGTCTGTCTGGATTTTTAATCGCTACTTTAGGTAAAAAAGGATTAACTACGTTAAATGATTAAACCGATTTTTGAACTTGTGAAACGATTTGATTCTTAGAATTGTTATGAGAATCAATTCAGAATTGATTCTTCATCTTTTTCGACACAGCCCTATTATTAATGAAACTAGTCTGATTAAAAACTTCACTTGAGTTACTTTCTAAAAATATGTATCAGTTTTATAAAACTCAATTCTAACGGAAAATATCGGATTAGGACTCAAAATCGTTTTGGTTTTGAGGTTAAAAGATCAGATCGGAGGCCTAAAATATTTAGTTATAATTATTGGATGTCATAAAAGTCGAAGCTTGGACAGAACTGTCAGAATCAAGGTTGTTTCTTGGCTCCTACTCTGAACACCTTGAAGGCCCTGGCAGCTCTCCACTGTTTTTTTTCTGTAATGTTTTGACATGAACGCATATTTTCGTGTTCTCTGAGCTTAATTAGAAACAAACGGACCTGGAAATGGTGTCTTCATCTGCCTCTAACCGCCGCCTCCATCCATGTGCACCTGTTTGTTCTGCAGCTGCCCGTGCAACGCCCCGAGAAGCAAGATGGAGGCAGGAGGAGGGACATTTTAGAAGTGTCTTTGGACTTTTAAGTGACTGTCACACTGTGAAACGTGTGGGAGCGGATCGGAGCGAGCCAGGGTCGCCTACTGTCATGTGGGCTGAAACAAGATGAAGGAGGCCGCTTTCCTTCGAGCCGCTGACATTAGCATAATAGCAGATTTACAGGCGCTCCTCGCCGACTGATGTTCAGAGCCTTACAAGTTGTAGCCTTCAGCTCAGACAAAGCCTGACGCTGAGCATCAGAACCGTCACATCAAGTCAGGAGAAAAACCACTGCAGATCAGAGTGAAGACCAGAAAGCGGGCAGCAGCCTCCAACGAGCATGAGATGAAGTTAATCACCCTCAGAGCCTCAGGCGGTTCATCTGGATCAGATCGGACCCGTCCTGGGAGTAATCCCTCCGTTACTACACACGTCTCCGGGGCTTCAGGCTCCTCCTGTTTTATGCTGATTTGACACTTCAGTCCCGGCCGTGATGAGCTCTCTGTGTGAGACCTGTCAGCTGGAGAGCAGCGACCCCTCCATCGTTCCTCTGAGACGGGTGTAGCTCCAACAGCTCAGAACCAACACAGGAGATTCAGTTCATCAGAATAACTGACACAAATCTAAGAACTATTTATGAAAGGAAAAGATTTACTCTTTTCTTACCTGTCTGGGTTTTTTAATCAATCTTAAAAAATATTTTCAAAATAAAATGTCTGCAATTTCCTACATCCATCCATCCATTTTCTGAACCGCTTATTCCTCCAGGGGTCGTGGGGGGGCTGGTCCCTATCTCCAGCTGTCAACGGGTGAGAGGCGGGGTTCAGCATGGACAGGTCGCCAGTCCATAACAGGGCCTTTCCGCCCTCCTTTTTTTTTTAAATGCATACCCAAATTAAAAATTAAGCTGTTCTTGAACCATTTTGAGTTGACAGCTGGGGTCATCTTGTAAAGCAAACACTCTAAAATATCTCCCAGAATACACACAATATGTCTGTATGCCATTGGTACCAAGCAATATGAGTTATTAATACCCTGAAAAACAAAAATTTTTATGTAGGCCTACTTATTTTCAAAGAATACATTCTCTAAAAGTGGCTTTAGAACCAAGTGGTGACCTAAAACACACTGCAGGTCTAAAGCCTGAATTATTTCCTTTATCCACACCAAATTTAACAGCAATATATCCCAAAAAAAATATTCTGCATAATTTTTTTTTCACTACAGGTCAAAGGTGTCCAAAAGTACCCAAAAATACAACGAATTTTCGTTTTTAATTTTTTAACACATTTGCAGTGAAGTTTCTACATTTCTGTGTATTTTTTCTGTTAATTTGCGTTTCTAAGTGTAAATTAATGAGAAATAATATGAACTTTTTTAATTTTAGCAAATGGCTGCAATTAAACTAAGAGTGAAAAATGTAAAGGGGTCTGAATGTTTTCCATACCCACTGTAAGCTATTTAATGGGGAGCCTAAGCTCCTCCCCTTCCTGTCGGCCCATGGGTCCCCACACCGAAAAAATAATTAATGGAAGTCAATGGAGAATAAAAGTTATTTTCTGGTCCGCTTTGTCTTACATCCTGAATCACACATATGTTGTACTTTGATTTAAATGATATCTAATGATGTACATTTTGACTGTGTTTGTCCAGTGCTTTGGGATTTATTTGATTGTTAAAATTCGCATTATAATGCCTACAATTCAGAAGTCGCATATATGACGCCATTTGGCTAACAGGAGCTAGCACTAGCTATAGCACGTAAAACCTTCACCTAGAGCTTGTAGAGCTTCTCCTCCATGCTGGCTCTCACTCCACCGACTGCTTTACCCCCCACATAGCTGCTACTTTCCACATGGTCAGATTTATAGAGGTTTTCTCCGTGTTTAATGCTCCTTTCTTCATCCGGGAGGCTACGACCCTCACTCACCTTCTTCTTCTGCAGTTTTAGTCCGCTAAACGTTTTTACACAAAACCTAAAGTAACTTTTACCTCCAGTAGAAAATCAGCGTTTTCTCTGCATCAAAATCAGTTTTTAAAATTCACAGACATCATATGTTTGAACCACGGCGCATTTCAAACTGGATCAGAAAATAACTTTAATCGCTCCAGTGACTCACAGTCATTTTTTTTTGGCATTTGGGGAACAATGGACAGGAAGTAGAAGGGCGTGACTTAGGCTCCCCATGGCGGTTATCAAGGATTGTTGGTGCGAACGAAATATCAGCCACTTATTTTTACAAAGTACTAAAACACAAACACAAAACTATATTCTTTCTATTAATTTTGTCTCCTTAACAAATCTAAATAAATTATTTTTTCCAGAACTAGAAAAAATGCTTAAAATGTATTTCATATCCAGTTGTACTTTGATACCTTCGAAATGAATAAAATAAAAAAATCTATAACCATTTCCACAGTATCTTCTTGGAGACATGAAGTTTGGTTTTTAGAGATTTTGTGTTGAAGCTACAAGTTTTTTGTTCTTGCTACAAAACTAGAAATTAACTTTAGCGCCAGCTCTAGAAGCTAAAGAGTTCATGTTTAAAATATGTGTCAAACAAATTTTTTTCCTAATTATTTTTGTCCCCTTATTTTATTTGGATATTAACTTTGATTAGTAAAAAAATATAGATATTTTCTACCGTAAGTTCTGAAAATAACTGTTAATATTTACCTTCCAACCCGGTGTGCTTCTTAGCCTACTGTCTCTTTTACAGTATTGGCCAAGTAATCAAGGATCCAGCTTTTTAAGACTAACTATAAGCTGTCAAACCAACTATCGGTCGTTCTTTAATTTAGATCTATTCGCGATCAGTTTATATCCATTTTGTTCTTGTATTTTATAGGGATGCACTGATACCGATACTGGTATTGGGTATCGGCCCCGATATCGCCTAATGTACTAGTATCTGTATAGGCTAATGTTAAACGATACCATGAACCGATACTTAAGATTTGGAAACAATAATTTCACAGCAAATATTAGTTTTTAACTTTTAAATTTAAGTTCTGTGTTCATTTTTATTAATCTTCTTTTTTAGCTAATTCACCATCATTTGTTGTCACAAGCAGAGAAGAAAATAAAACCTGACTCTCGATTGATAGCACTGTTTTGTGTGGTAGAAGGATCGGCCTTGGTACTCTGTATCGGTAAGTACTCTGATCCAAGTATCGGTATGGTACCGGTTTTTAAAAAAGTGGTATCGTTGCATCCCTAGTATTTTGTTATGAATCACTAGCACTATCCCCCTGTGAGTTCAGAGTGTCTCGGAGGTGCTTAGTTGTCGTCTTCCAGGTGTTTTAAAGGCTTTAGATCCAACTAACGATGATGTCTGAGCAGGTTGTGGAAGCTGGACTTGGTCATTATGTTTGTGCAATTTGGAAACAGGAAAAAGTGAAACATGATGTCTGCAGTAGAAGGTTCTGTCCAACCGACCGCCTTCGAAGGAATCTAAATGTTCCCTTTACCCCCCTGCACCACATTGAACCCCATCTCTGAACCCTGAACGGCTTCATATCGTATGCTGCAGTGTGTGTAAACTGGTGGCTGCTATCGATCTGTGGCGACCTGCCATCAAACACAATTAGGTGCGAATTCCCCGGATCGTATTGACAGCTGTCCCGGTGTTTGTGTGTTTTTCTGTGTGTGCACCCTGAATCGATAGCAGACACTTAACACACACTCTGCTGCAGCAGAACCGCTGGCAGGATTTAAGGCGCATGTTGGACCTGGAGGTCTGCAGAACAACCGCTTACATCCCAGTAAGAGTTCATTCCTCCTTTACGCTGATCACCATGCATCTGCTGCTGCTTCACCTGTGTCTGTGTGTGTGTGTGTGTGTGTGTGTGTGTGTGTGTGTGGCCTTATACCACCTCCCAACGTCGTGGCGTCAGAAAACATTACATTCTGTGAAATCAGTCTGACGCTGTTGTCATGGTAACCTTTTGTTTTCTTCAACGTTTCTGATATTGATCTGATTGATCAAGATGAAGTAAATATAAAAGAAACTTTCTCTTATGTTGTTTATGATTTTTATGCTTTATTATATATGTTTTATATATTTCTTTACCACCCAAGCATGTGAAGCACCTTCTATTACCCTGTTGTTATAGTGTGCTATACAAATAAAATTGCCTTGCCTAAATGGGATTGGACCGGTTCTGGTCAACTGGACCGCTGCATGTTGCCCCACATTCCCGTGCTCTGTTCCTTAAATCCTGGAGATTTAAATCATTTGTAAAGTTACACAGTTAAAAGTTAACAGCAATAATTTGGGTTATTCAGTTATTAGAGGGGGAAAAAGGGTGTTCATATTTAAATATGATACTTTTGTCCAAATGATTTGTTAATTCATTCTATAAATGTTACAAGTTTCAAGTCGAATATTTAGCTTTCCAAAAATACTTAATTAACAAAGAAAATTTTAGTTTACAAGTTAAACATTCAGCTCCAAACTAAATACTTAACTTGTAAACTAGACTTTTAGTCTACAAACTAAATATCTAGCTTCAAGCTAAAAATTTGGCTAGCAAGCTTGTCAACTAGATAGTTAGTCAACACATTAGAAATGTAACTTCAGACTAAATATTTAACTAGCAAGCTAAACTGGGGAGCTAAGTATTTAGCTTCCAATTAAACATTTAGCTCGGAGCTAAATAACTAGCAAATATGCAAATTTACTTGCAGAGAAGTGAAAGTGGACTACCAAAATAAAGACTGGGACTTGCAAACCTAGACTGCTGGTAAGACTGAATGGGTGTTTCTCAATGTCAAGGCGCCTCACCTACCCAGGCAGTGCCTCGGCTGGCGAGGCGCCTTGCTTACGAGGACACTGTCCTTCCTTGGTCAAAAAAACGGTTTGGAACAGACTTACCTCACGTGACCGCGGCTGCCGGTTTACGTGCTCTGTTAACGTCCCGCCCATCTTAGTAGCATTGTAGCTAGTAATATTATTTCAACCATGGAACTGGAAATGTATAACGACAGTTTTACTTTTTTTTATTGTATATGTCAGTTAAATCAAATGTGTAAGCGAATTAGTACCTGGTAGCCACCGAAGCTGCAACTACTAAGCAACTAACCAACCATTTATGACTGCTTTGGTTGTAAAAAATAATAATAAAAAATAAAAATAAAACATTTTAGATATAAACCAGATGGCTAAAATTAGTTGACTTACCACTGAAGTAGCTGCTGCCTGCTTCTACCGCGCTGTATTCTGGGAAATTTGTGACTGAGAGAAGGTATCAGGGCACCTCGGTTAGTTAGCTAAACGGCTAACAAACGGAGGACAGAATCCTCGGTAGAACATGAACATAGGAACACGCCTTGGCGGTCCCTGATGACGTATCTCCTAGGCAACCGGGGCGGGACCAAGGCATCGAGGCGAGGTTCCTGGGCATTGAGAAACACCCAGAATGTCTCACCTGTTTTCAAAATGGCCGACATTTCAGCTAAAACGTAGGATGAGCCGTTTTTACAGCCGTACAGATGTTTATTCATGGATTTACAGCAACAGTGATGCATCAGGAGGTTTTACGGAGATTAGCAAGAACAACCTTTTATTTGGATATTCCACCTCTTGAGAAGTAAATTTCTATATTAGTTAAATATATAGTTCAGAGATAATAGGCCTATTTAGTTTGATACTGAATAGTTAGCTAGCTTGCTAACTAATTCTTTATTTTGAATCTGTGACATTTCTAAATGAATAAATATTGTAGATGCAAAAATAAATTTGAAAAATACGACAGGACAAATGACCCAAACGATTAACTTTTTACTCTGTAACTTTACAATCGGCTCCATTTAGATTCTGGCCTCCAGTTCTAGTCTGAGCTGATGGATCCTGTTCATATGTGAACGCGGTCCTGGTTCTGGTTCTGCTTCCAGACAAGCGGACTTATTCAGACCGATCACAGCAGAGCTCTCTCTCTCTCTGTGCGTTTGAGGAGCCAGCAGCTTTGTGGCCGTTTAGCCCAGCAGAGCCCATTTAGAGTCATCACATCCTATTCATGTCCAATTACAGCAGCTCTCAGGGGTGGAGTCACAAACACAACAAGAGTCTGGAGGAAGGACTAATGAAGACCCTTCATAGGCGCTCTGGGTTGTACTCACACACACACACGCACACACACACACACACACACACACAGCAGGAAACATTGCGATGCACAGAGAGCAGAACCGATGCATTAAACCAAACGACGGGCTGAAAGCGGCTCAGAAATGACTCATTCATTAAAAGCACACAGAGACTTGTTGAAAGCTGTTTAATCCCACATCATGTTCGTGTTTTACGCTCCCTGGTTTCCTGTTTGTGGCGGCTTGGACCACAATCAGCTCCCATCAGCACCCCCCACCCCCAACCCCCCGCCACCACTAGCTCGGACTAATTGTTTCTGTTGTGCTGCCGCTTCCATTTACAGCGTCTGACGGGGTAAATTATGTTGAAGCCTGAGCAAAACGGCTCAGTGTGACTCGCTGGTCAGGACCTCTCTGACCTCTGACCCCACCAGATGCTCCTACTGCTAAACTCTGACCAACAGATCTGCCTTCCATGTCTCCACGGAAACAGACTGACCCGAAAAGTCACTTTATTTCTGCAGCTCGACTTGTGATTCTGCTGTGGTTCCCTCTGAATCTGGATGATGCAGAAACTGCTCCTTGGTTCTGGTACCAGAAACTGTTTCATGTCGGATGTCGGAGAAAGATGCAGCTTTAAAAGAGCTCAGTGATGATGTGGAGCGCATGTGTCAAACTCAAGGCCCGCGGGCCAGATCCGGTCCAACTTAACCATGTATGTGGCCCTCGAAACTCTAGAGGACCATATCAATAGAGCATTTAAGTTCTATTTATCTGCGCCTAAATACTATTTCATTCATAAAATCAGTGTTTATTTGACAGCTTCAAAATCACATCATGAGTACTGGTCAAATGCGGAGACACATATTTATGAATATTTTAACAAGGGATGCACTGATACCGGTAGCAGGGATCAGACCAATACCGTTCTAATATACTCGTGACCCGAAATTAAAATGTGGAAACTCTGCAAGAATTTCAAAGAAAATGTCTATTTTTCCACTTGAGATTTTTGTGTTTGTGGTCAATTTTATTAGTATTTTTTGGGTATTTTTGTTATCTAATTCAACATGAGTCGTAAAAAAAAAGAGAATAAATTTAAACACGCTTGCAGTGCATTGCATTTTTTTGTCTGGTCGATGTATCAGCATTGGTACTCAGTATTGCTGAGTTATAACATCTAAGTATTGGAATCGTTGCATCCCTAATTTTAACACTTCGTTAAACGTACAATATGCAAGAATGACATCGTGTGGTCAAATTGGAGTGTTGCAGTCTAGGGGCGTCACAATCTCAATTTCAAAAAAATAAAAAACGATCAAGTTATGTCAAGACCTCACGCATCAAAATCCAAGAAGATCACGATCACCTCCTCCAAGGTTCGCATACTGTAGCATGACTAGCGTCCCACTAGGACTTCCTAGCACCAGTTAACAGGCAATCGTCTATTAAGTCATAACCACTAACTGCTGTATCTCTATAAGAGCATCTCCCATGATCAGAGCTCACGTCTACAGAGCTCATTAGCTGACGCCAGCTAGTAGTTATTAGCTAAGCTACAGTTAAACCATAGCTGCATCCAAATACACCTACCACGTATTAGGCAAAAATAAGTAAGCGAGCGATGTAGTAGATCTGAATATCTAGTATGGATTGGCAAAGTAGGCATAAAGTTCCCGGATGTGTACTACCGCCACATTAAAATCCGCTGTATGTTACGCCTTCCCACAATGCAGCGGAAGCCGCAAAATCGTAGAAGAAGAGTGATGTCGGCTATCGAGGACAGGACCACGGGTAACGTCACGCAACGTAAACTTCCCGGTAAAATAGTGGAGCAGTACGTCCGATTTCATGCCTACTAATCGCTAATTTGCTACGCAGTATTTACTGGATCAACGGGCGAGTAGTAGCTACTAGTAGTATGTAATAAATACTATAGAATTCGGATGCAGGGCATGACTAGGGCAGATGAAGAACAAGAAGCAGCGGGACCGAGGCTTCAAGCGGCTACTGCTACTGTCAAATCACCGGTGAGGAGATATTTTTTGTTCCCCGTGAGTTATGACGACAAAGTTAGCATTGTAAACAATAAGACCCACTGTTTGTTGCACATTTGCTCGCTCCTCTCAGCCGTCATGTCTCCTTTACTTTTGTGTTCGCTGCAGTAACTAAAAAGAATCACTAGATGGCAGCCACCCTATGTGACTACTCTTTTTTGTTATTTATTTATGCATTTATTTTTATTTATTATGTTTGCTGTGTCACTGTTTTCCACTTGAATGCACAAGATTGTTGCAATTATATATATATATATATATATATATATATATATATATATATATATATATACATTAGAGATGCAACGATACCCCTTTTTTGAAACTGATACCATACCGATACTTGGATTTGAGTACCGATAAATTAAATTATATAAATTGGACGGCAGGTTTTATTTTCCACTTTGCCTGTTACAACAAATCATGGGGAATTAGATAAAATATAAAATATTAATAAAAATGACATCAAAACTAAAATGTCAAGTGAAAAATAAAAAAATTCTTTGAAATGATTGTAGAATTTCCACATTTTAAGTCGGCTCCTGGTATTGGCTAACCAATACTGATACAAAACATAAGAACGGAATCAGCCTCGATACCCAATACCAGTAACGGTGTTGGTGCATCGTTAATAAATGTATATCTACAGACGTGGACAAAATTGTTGGTACCCTTCATTAAATAAAAGAAAAACTCATAATGGTCACAGAAATAACTTTAATCTGACAAAAGTAATAATAAATAAAAATTATATAAATGTTGACCAATGAAAGTCAGACATTGCTTTTCATCCATGCTTCAACGGAATTATTTAAAAAATAAATGCATGAAACAGGCCTGGACAAAAATGATGGTACCCACAACTTAATATTTGGTTGCACAACCTTTTGAGGCAATCACTGCAATCAAATGATTCCTGTAACTGTCAATGAGACTTCTGCACCTCTCAGCAGGTATTTTGGCCCACTCCTCATGAGCAAACTGTTCTAGTTGTTTCCGGTTTGAAGGGCGCCTTTTCCAGACAGCACGTTTCAGCTCCTTCCAAAGATGCTCAATAGGATTGAGATCAGGGCTCATAGAAGGCCAGTGTTTTCCTCTTAGCCCTTCTTGGGTGTTTTTAGCTGTGTGTTTTGGGTCATTTTCCTGTTGTAAGACCCGTGTCCTGCGACTGAGACCATGCTTTCTGACACTGGCCAGCACATTTCTCTCTAGAATCCCCTGATAGTCTTGAGATTTCATTGTACCCTGCACAGATTCAAGACACCCTGTGTCAGATGCAGCAAATCAGCCCCAGAACATAACCGAGCCTCCCCCATGTTTCACAGTAGGGACCGTGTTCTTTTCTAGATATGCTTCATTTTTCCGTCTGTGAACATAGAGCTGATGTGCCTTGGCAAAAAGTTAAATTTTTGTCTCATCTGTCCACAGGACATTCTCCCAGAAGCTTTGTGGCTCGTCAGCATGTAGTTTGGCATACTCCAGTCTGTTTTTTTAATGATTTGTCCTCTGGCTCAAACAGCGAAGGATGTTCCGATCTGACACTGATGTTCCTTGAGCATAAAGTTCAGCTTGGATCTATTTTGAAGTCTTTCTAGGCTCTTTTGTTACCATTTGGATTATCCGTCTCTTTGATCTGTCATCAATTTTCCTCCTGCAGCCACGTCCAGGGAGGTTGGCTACAGTCCCATGGATCGTACATTACTGAATGACATGTGCAGCTGTAGTCACAGAAACATCTAGCTGCTTGGAGATGGTCTTATAGCCTTTACAGTTAACATGCTTGTCTATGATTTTCTTTCTCATCTCCTGAGACAACTCTTTCCTTTGCTTCCTCTGGTTTATATTGAGTGTGGTACACACCACGTCACCAAACAACACAGTGACTACCTGGAGTCCTATATATAGGCCCACTGAGTGATTACAGGATTGTAGACACCTAGGATGCTGATTAGTGGACATACCTTGGATTAACATGTCCCTTTGGTCACATTATTTTCATTCTTTCTAGGGGTACCATCATTTTTGTCCAGGCCTGTTTCATGCATTTATTTTTTAAATAATTCTGTTGAAGCATGGATGAAAAGCAACGTCTGACTTTCACTGGTCAACATTTATATAATTTTTATTTATTATTACTTTCGTCAGATTAAAGTTATTTCTGTGACCATTATGAGTTTTTCTTTGATTTAATGAAGGGTACCAGCAATTTTGTCCACGTCTGTATATACGAGACCATTAGTGCCTGATGTGGAACATTAGGCACTAATGGTCAAATTACGTAAGAATAATGGAAGTTGCATCACTTACATGTAGTCCGTCTTTTGAAATAAGATTTACTGTACATGACTAACACCAATGATCGTTGTCTAGTCTAATAATGGCGTAGAGATCCGTGCTGTAATAAAAAGAAAGAGGAGAATCGAATGGAGGAATTGGAGAATCTTAACACCCCTGCTGTAGTCCATGAAGAAAAACAACTTAGTGCGCTCTCAGCCTCTCCACCCCTCCCCTCTGTGAATCACATGTTTCCAGTTACTGAGTTATACACAGTAAGTTAATAAATGGATAAAAACATTTTATCCCAATATGGAGTTGGTGGTAACTGTGTTTTCTGGGTTTGTACCTCCGATAATCCCAGAGTTTGTGTGTCTAATATGACTTCATGCAAAGATCAGCTGCTTTTAGGCGGTTTGTACCGCTGCTGATCCAGTCACTGAAGCTCTGATCAGATGTGGGTCAGACCAGACCAGACCTCTCACTTTCTTCTTATCTAATCTGATCCCACATCATGATGCCAGCGCTACCGTGCTGCATTGCATAGCAACTCCTAGACCCAGAAGCAACAAAGCTGCTCCATCTCTCCATTCATTGATTGCTTCCCCCTACTTTTGATGATTGTTGATGTTCTCAGGTATTTTTTAAAATCCTAATCCGGACCTCAAACATTTCCAGCTCATCTGTATAAACTTTATTTGCTTGGATGGAGAACAGAGGTGTTAGATGATGCGTTTATTGCTGAAGAAGTGGGACTCTTCACTTCTGATGCCTTGAGGTCAGAGGTCATCTGCTGATCTGGGTCTGAGTTACATCTGCTGACTGCTATGAAGGCGGAGGTCCATTTTAGGCACTTTTAGGTCTGAGCTCACACACACACACAGAGGAGTGTGTTTAATTTAGCTTTTGTGAGCGGCCTGCGCTAACTGTCACAGATTATAGTTTGCAGCATTAATTGTTGTGCAGAAACCCAGAATAGCGGGTTGATGGATGTGTGCGTGGGCGGCTGTGAGTTATGTAAATGAGCTGCAGGTCTGAAAGTCTTTCACCCACCATAGGAAATGAATATATTCACAGTTTTAATTCTCTCAGAGTTGCTGAGTTTTACTTACTGTTGCTGCTGCACCTCATTTAGAGGGAAATAATTGACTCGCGAAGACGGATGCTGGGGGAAGAAGAAAAAGACGGAAGCAGAGGAAGCTGAGAGGAAGTGAGCTGCAGGCTCTCACGTTGCTGTCTGAGTCGTCTCTCTGTCTCACAGCTGGACGTCTGTCTGTCTGATATCACCTGGTCCTGCATGAGGAGAGGACCGTACGGAAAACAGAGCGATACCGCTGCAGAACGGGCAGAAACCAGCTGAGTTCAGTGTTTAGCTGTGCCTCGCTCGGGTTGGAGGAGCAGCCAGAACCGTGATGTGTTCATCTAAACTGTAGCAGAACCGGCTAACGTCAGAACCCAGAACAGTGGGGCCAACCTCATTTCCAAGCTCATGAATATCCTTAAATGGCCGGTTGTGGCAGAAAGTAGTGACAAAACTAGTGTTAAAAAAAAATATGTCGATTCTGAATCAATTCTTATAAAAAAAATTCTAAATATATAAAAAGTCTGTTTGTTTAACATAGTTTGCCTTTTATTACAGCTAAAATCCAGACAGCTGTTTTAAGGCTTAGTTCTAAAAAGTGTTAATACAGTTTATTCCTGTTAAACTGTTCATTGAATTACAGGCTTATTATTAAAACAAAAGCTCAAAAAACAATTTTTACTTACACTGATATCTATATCGAACTGGATGAGATTGAATCTTGAAATTTGAAGATAAAACTAAACATAAACCGATAAAATATGAGTAAAAATTTTGGGATGTTCGATATTGGCTTTCTTTTTACCAATATCTGATACATCGATATAGGCTAGATCTTAGTTTCCAATACCGGCATATCGATATTGCCGATAAACTTCTACATAAATGTTGAAGGTTGGCTTAGAAATAAAAAAAAAACATGATTCATTACAAGTTTGACCAAATAAACCAAAATAACTCACATTATACCTCTGAAGTAGCTGACAAGTTTGTTTGAGATATGTAATCATTTATGTTTTTGTTCGAGACGGCTCTGATATGAGGCTACAAAGGGTGTGTAGTTGGTTTGACAACAGTACTCACTGTATTTAAAGTTGTATGGTTTTATCCTCGATTGATGTACATGATTGGAATCACAAGAACTGCAGTTTTCCAAGGATGCATAATATG
Organism: Apricaphanius iberus; assembly: GCA_028564705.1. Lineage (NCBI taxonomy): Eukaryota > Metazoa > Chordata > Actinopteri > Cyprinodontiformes > Aphaniidae > Apricaphanius > Apricaphanius iberus. The sequence continues at coordinate 104,180 of JAPXFQ010002779.1, read as the reverse complement.
CGTATGTGCGTAGAAAGAGTGTTTAAGGCCGAAATGAGCCAGAAGTATGGGGGCTTAGGAATGCTATGTGCATAGTATGAAAGTACGGTACAAAAGTCATGTTATCAAAAAAATTTAAAACAGATACTGCTAGTTTCTGATATTGAATTTTAATGTCCATATCTGCCGATAATGACTGTAGGCAGATAATGTTGGACATCCATAAAAACAATCTGACTCCACATTCAACTTCTTAAAGGGGGAGTTTGTGTTTTTTTTAAAACCTGGACCTTATTCTTAGCATTCATTTTCTCACCCAGACAAGTTCGGAGCAACTTGGGAGAAGTTTCTATCCAGTCTGATCAGCGTGTATCCATTTATTGGGAGTCAATCAGGGCAGATTTACTGCCTGTAATAAGGAATTATCTGCCCCATAACTCCTTCATTTAACCAGGTTTTGTTATTAATTGTAGCGATATTCCTCTGTGAGTTCAGAACGTTACCAGTTAGCACTGACCCATGTATACATGTATTGAATCGTAACGGATCGGGATAATTGATTTGAACTCTTGAATCGATGATTGATATTTGAATCCCCTGCCCTGCTCTGTTCCACAAACGCGGTTAGAGTTAAACCTGGACACTAGTTTGGGTTGAATCCTCCCTGTAGATGTTCGTCCATGACGTGTTCTCTAACCGTTCATCTCCAACATGGATCATACGTTTTCTGATCGTTACCTCTGGACTTTCCTGCGGGTTCTGTTTCTGCTGGATAGAAGGAAACATGTTGTGACTCAGAACCAGCTGAGGGTTTTCTGTCTGTGGTATCAGATTTCTGATTTCTGGTGGGAGATGTTGCTGCTGGGTGTTTCTGCTGCCGGCTCCCTGGATGCTTCTCTGTCTGTTTTCATCTTGGACTTGGACGGCTGCCCCGCATCGTCGGAGCGATCCCGTCCGCCGCTGCCCCTGCCTCGGGGCGCAGGGAGAGCGATACTAATGGAGGAAGTGGTGGGAGGAATCCAAACGAGAACGCGTTGGCGTGAGAGATGGGTGAAGGTGTGAGATGGATGGAGAAGAGGGGAGTGGGCGGAGGAGGTCAGCTGCAGGAGGAGGCGGCAGAAGCTCCGATCCAGATGTGGCTCCAGCTTTATTATCAGATCAGATGAAGTTTAGGGCGGAAATCAGGCTGATTCTGCTAAAGATGCAATAAATAAACTCTTTAAGAGGAATATAGTTTTTTTCTATTTTTAGGATTTTTCTTTTTGTTCAGAGAGAAAATGTCCCATTATTTGGATTTAAACCTGTGTATCACTGAGCCGCAGTTTTAACATCCAACTGGTCTCTCTGACCTGCAGCTTCTAGTTTTGCTGCTAAAACCTGGGATTTATTTTACAAATATGAATATTTCAGACGGATTTTAGGTTTCTTGTTTTGGGTTCAGGAAATCTTTCTCATATTTGTCTCCTTGAAAACTGCATCTATTTTTACCGTGTTTTTTTTTATTAGTGCTGTGCTCATTCAACACAAATCGATTCATTGCAATGTGAAATGTGCCAAATCGGTAGGGCTGGGTATTTTTAAAGAATTTAAGAATTCGATTCAATTTCGATTCTTGGGGCTGCGAATCGATTTTGATTCAATTCTATATTGATTTATTAGCTTCGATATCGATTCAATAATAAATAAATACACAAGTAATTAAGTACATGAGTATATTTTTAAATAATGTCTTTAGTTTTACCAATGTTTAAGAACAAATTTCTTTTCATGTTTCCTGTCATTGTTTATTTATCATGAACAAACTGTACAATACTGTACTTGTCTTGTACATTGCTGAACGCTGTCACTAGAGTGTTGCCCACACTGGCCGATGGACTGAATCGATTCATAAGATTTGATTAATCGATATTGAATTGAGAAACAAATAATTTCAATGCATTGATGAATCGATATTTTTACCCAGCCCTAAAAATGGGTGGTGGTTCCACACGGACATTTCTTGGTCTGAACCAGCAGAAACTTTACAGCCGCAGCTAGTGTTTAAGCATTCAACACCAAATTTCCATACCATAGCTAATATTTTGCACTATAGTTGTGAAATGTAGTTTTTGATGTTAGCAGTGTCGTCCTCAAACTGCAGGACGGAGCAGCTGATGTTTAGCAGCCGTCAGCTTTACTGATGAAGGAAATTTAGTGTCCTGTTGTCGACTCTGTGGTGCAGCGTGTAGAATAGCTGCAGCCAATCATCCTGCTGGTCACTCAGAGGCAAAAACGACGAAAACACGGAGCAAAGTTACATTTCATGTATGAAATTAACAGCGAAAACCAAACTCTACAGTATAAATATTTAAGTGTCTATGGAAGAATACGGCTTTTAATTTTGGAGTACTTTGGGGGAACAATAATACTTATTTTTGTTATTTTGTGCAGTTTTTGTCCTGCATGAGATACAGGCGGAACCAAACTTAATTTATGTTTAATTTCTAATAAAAAACATGAATTATTTCTATTTAGATTTTAGGTTCATGTCTGTAATGGTTGACTTGTAAAAGTCGATCTGAATTTCATTTAATGACTTTAACCAAATAGGACAGAAATACTTCAAATATGGTAAAATCACTAATCTTTAAGTAAACAGAATATCAATCAGGTGTTTAAGGATTTGAACAGCTTTCCTCTTTTACATGACTAAAATAGGATCACCCTATATTATACTTCTCCACCCAACAAATATTTCCTTTATGTTTCACGGAAAGTATGAACTTAATATGATTATGAAACATCTTGGACATGTGTTGGTGTTAACTGTGGGTTCACAGAAAAGAAAAGCCAGGACAATAAAATTGTTTGGATACTGAATGGATTTAAAAGTAGAAAGTAAGTAACCGTGAAAGGAATTTAAAAACTCCTGAAGAGTGAAAAATGATTTTAAAATGAAATCCTAGCAGCCAAATCAGAATCAAATTGAAATTGTTCTCTGGGACGGTTTGAGTTTTCTGCACTTTTTCTCTCCGGCCAACTTTCCTGCAGAAAGCGTGTATCCTTTGGTTTTGTTTCAGTTCTGCTCCAGACTCGGACGCTTTACGCAGCTTATCCTCTCATCAGTTTTCCAGCCAAACTTCTGTGATTGCATTTCAAGTAATCTGCATCATAATGCTTCAGTCAACACAGATTAGCAGAGAACATTTGTTTGTTTGCAAATCGGAGCCTGAGAGAATTATTAAAGTAGAAGACAAAAAGCAGCTGAACGAAACAAAATGACCTGCTGAACGTTTTCCTGCCTGGATGAAGATGATGATGAGGAGGATGTTTCCTCTATAAGCGCTCCAACCGCAGCATCCGGTTCTGATCCGGTTCTTTGTCCAGAAATATCTGGAGGTAAAGAACAGTTGGATCGATGCCGCCTGTTTTATATGAACAGTAATCGCAGCAGCAGCTTTAGCGGCGCCCCCCCTCCCCCTCCCCCTGTGAGGCTTAGTTAAAAATACAAAGAGTGGGTTTTTCTACCCCCACCCCCCTCCTCCCATCGCCGGGTCTCGCTTCACAGCAGCTCAGAGCTGCGTGTGAGGAGGACATCAGCCGAGAGGAAAGATGGAGGAGGTAAAAAAAAAAAAAAAAAAACGAAATGCAAACAGAGGAACGAAGCTGCAGCGCTTCAGGGGAGGCACAAATCAATACTCACCCACATGAAAGACTCCCACGCAGCCGCTAAAATATGCTGCTGGTTGCTCCGCCTGACCTCCGAGAGACGGCAGAAAGTTTCTTCTTCTTTTCCACAATAACAGTTTTCACTTTTAAATGCTTTTCTTTAACTTCCCCGAAGCTCCAACAAAGGCTGCAGCCAATCTCCAGGTCCAGATCCATTCAGGTTCTGGTCGTTCAGACCAGGGATGCAACGATACCGCTATTTTCAAACCGATGCGACACCAATACGAGTACCTGCTGATACTGAGTACCAATGCCGATACGTCTACCGCATAAAAAAATGCAATGAACTAAAACTTCTAGTGAAAAATAAAACTTTTCTTTGAACTTATTGCAGATTTTCCACATTTTAATTATCGGTAACTTTAACAAGTACATTAGAACAGTCACTAGTTGAGACTCAGACCTCAGAAACTGAACTTTGACCTGGTTATTAGTTCTGATCCGGTTTTATCAAGTCAGCATTTTTTTCGCACAGCTTCATTCGTTCCGTCTGTTGTGACCGGTTCCAGTCGGGTCCAGTTTCTCCAGGGCCAGAAAATACTGGGAGCAGATGAGAGTGTGGGCGTGTCTATCTGCTGCTCTCTGGGCTCTGATTGGTCAGAAACCTGTAAGACATCCTGTAGTGGGAGTTGGATGGAGAACCCAGTTAGATCCAGAAGGTTCTGAGTACTTCACCGGGTCAGAACCATCATCCCTGTCAGCTGAACCAAACCAGACTTTTCAGATTTCCACCAGAAAATCCCGTTGTGCAGTTTGTGCCGTGTTAAGCTCTGATGGAAGAATAAATTCTTTGCATAATTCTTCCTCAGAATCAGTGAAATAGTTTAAAAATGCAAAATGCCAGAGAAGCTGAGAACTTGATCAGAAGCTTTGGCCCATTAGCGTCGACCACCAGGCATGCCGAGGCGAACCGTTTTTCCGTCTGATCCGAGATGGATGGTGAGAAAAGCTCAGAGCTCCTCCGGTTTTAACGCTTTAACATCAGCAGCGGCGCTGCAGGTAAAACCAACACCTGGAAGGAGGAAGACGAGGAGGTCTCTCCTCGTCTCACATGTCTGCACTCTGAGTCTGACCCGTCTGGGTTTACTGAGCTTCAGATGAGCGCCGCTAAAATCCCCCAGCAGACTCAGAAGCTTCAGCTTTAGAGCAGTTTACACCTGAAAAATGCAATAAAACTAACATTAAAAGGAAAAAACAATCCGTGAACAAGTAGAAGCATTTTGCACAAAGCTAATAAAATATGAAGAAGCCAAACCTTCTAATGTCCCATGAAGTGTTGGTAACCAGGAGAGATGGTGGAGATGAACGTTTAAAGATGGCAGCGTGGGATCTGTGCAACGCTCCCCTCATCACTCATTCCCTGCCACATTTCACAAAGGTTCTCCTGGTGGGGGGGGGTTGAAGCATGCTGTAGTTTAAATGGTTTCAGAGAGAGATAATGGGTGAGGAACAGTCGGTCCATCAAGGAGACGGATGATTCTACAGCCCCTCCCCCACCTGCTGCTGGGACGAGTCCATGTTGGACATCAGAGCAGAAAGACGACGGAGACAAAATTATTCTGTTATCATTCTAATTATTCTGATCCTGATTTTATTCAACATTAATATAATGTTGGTTTATAAGGTCCATCCATCTGTTCATCCATCCATTTATCCATCTGTTCATCCATCCATTTATCCATCTGTTCATCCATCCATCTGTTCATCCATCCATCTGTTCATCCATCCATCCATCCATTCAATTCAATTTCAATTCAGTTTATTTATATAGCGCCATTTCACAACAGATGTCATCTCAAGGCACTTTACAAAAAGAGTTATTACAATACAATGTTTAATGTAGAAATTACAGAACCACAGAAGATTGCGTCGTGGAATTCTCAGCAATCCCTCATACTGAGCAAGCATGCAGCGACAGTGGGAAGGAAAAACTCCCTTTTAACAGGAAGAAACCTCCGGCAGAACCAGGCTCAGCACAAGCGGTTATCTGCCGCGACCGTCTGTGGCTTGGAGAATACACAACAGAGACACAGAAAGAGCAACAGAACCGATGCACAAGTTTGTTGCAGGACGTGGAGAATTTTCCGTCACTGCAATGCCATCTTAGTCAGGGTCGTCAAGCAGGGCTAATCCGGAGCACCTACTATAATAGAAAACAGGTTAGTGCTTGAATTGACAGCACATCATGCAGTTGGGGAGAAGTAGGAGAGAAAGTAGTCACAGACCCTAATAATGTCCTCCAACAGCCTAAAGCAGCATAGCTACTAACATTAACCTGTCTGCTAGCTACTAGGAGACCTGGCTACCAACACTCTGTCTGAGTCCTCCTGATCGAGGCTCAGCCCGTGGACGGTGTAGGGCCGGTAACGGGGCGCATTTCTTCCACGGCGGTAAGCCGCGACCGGCTCCGGATCTTTACCTGGCTTACATTAATCTATCTCTACCTAGCTACTCTACCTCTTCCTATCTCTTCCTAACTTTTGACACTCTGCCTGACTACTAACATAAACCTGTCTCTTCCTATCTACCTGTTGAACCTGACTCTAACTACCTATAAACATATCTCTAACTGTAAGCTTTGTCAAAGAGGAAAATTTTTTAGCCTAGTTTTAAAGATAGACAAATTGTCTGCTTCACGAACCAACCCTGGGAGCCGGTTCCATAGGAGGGGAGCCTGATAGCTGAAAGATCTGCCACCCATTCTACTTTTAGAAATCCTAGGAACTACCAGTAAACCTGCAGTCTGAGAGCGAAGGTCTCTGTTAGGAACATATGGAACAATCAGGTCTCTTATGTATGATGGAGCTAGATTATTAAGGGCTTTATATGTCAGAAGGAGGATCTTGAATTCTATTCTAGATTTTACTGGGAGCCAGTGAAGAGAAGCTAAAACAGGGGAAATGTGATCTCTTCTTTTAATATTCATCAGAATCCTAGCAGCAGCATTTTGAACTAACTGAAGACTTTTAATTGTATTCTGTGGACTACCTGATAATAGACGTTACAGTAATCCAGCTTGAAGTAACAAAGGCATGGACTAGTTTTTCAGCATCATTCCTGGACAGGATGGTTCTAATTTTTGCAATATTCCTAAGGTGAAAAAAGGAAATTCTAGAGACTTCTTTAATGTGAGATCTAAATGACATATCTTGGTCAAAAATGACACCGAGGTTTTTTGCTTTATTACTGGAGGCTAATTTAATGCCGTCCAGGTGAAGGGGCTGACTAAGTAGTTTGTTCATCCATCTGTTCATCCATCTAGTCATCCATCCATCCATCCATCTGTTCATCCATGTGTTCATCCATCTGTTCATCCATCCATCCATCCATCCATCTGTTCATCCATCCATCCATCTGTTCATCCATCCATCCATCTGTTCATCCATCCATCCATCTGTTCATCCATCCATTTATCCATCTGTTCATCCATCCATCCATCTGTTCATCCATGCATTTATCCATCTGTTCATCCATCCATCCATCTGTTCATCCATGCATTTATCCATCTGTTCATCCATCCATCCATCTGTTCATCCATCCATCCCTCCATCTGTTCATCCATCCATCCATCTGTTCATCCATCCATCCCTCCATCTGTTCATCCATCTGTTCATCCATCCTTCCATTTGTCCATCTGTTCATCCATCCATCCAATCTGTTCATCCATCCATCTTATCTGTTATCTGTCGTTCATCCATCCATCCATCTGTTCTCCATCCATCCATTCATTCATCCATCCATCCATCCATCCATCTATCCATCCATCCATCTGTTCATCTCTGTTCATCCATCCATCTGTTCATCCATCCATCCATTCATTCATCCATCTATCCATCCATCTGTTCATCCATCCATCCATCCATCTGTTCATCCATCCATCTGTTCATCCATCTGTTCATCCATCCATCTGTTCATCCATCCATCCATCTGTTCATCCATCCATTTATCCATCTGTTCATCCATCCATCTGTTCATCCATCCATCCATCCATCCATCTGTTCATCTATCCATCTGTTCATCCATCCATCCATCCATCCATCCATCTGTTCATCTATTTATCCTTCTGTTCATCTATCCATCTGTTCATCCATCCATCTGTTCATCCATCCATCTGTTCATCCATCTATTCATCCATCTATTCATCCATCTATTCATCCATCCATCTGTTCATCCATCTGTTCATCCATCCATCTGTTCATCCATCCATCCATCTGTTCATCCATCCATCTGTTCATCCATCCATCCATCTGTTCATCCATCCATTTATCCATCTGTTCATCTATCCATCTGTTCATCCATCCGTTCATCCATTTATCCTTCTGTTCATCCATCCATCCATCCGTAGAGGAAATCTTTCATCCCACCATGATCCTGATCGATGACGTCTAGCAGCAGTAACATCTCCTCTGATCTCCTCTGATCTCCGTCCAGAAGGACCTGCCTGAACGACCTCCACATGGAGTTGATCCAACACCATCCTGGGTGGATGAACCCTGCTTGGATCCAGGATCTGGTTCTTCCAGTCCTGCTCCAGGTCTCAGAACCTTCAGTGATGGTTACCAGTAGATGTTCCTGCCCAGCTCCCTTAGCTTTAGCAGAAACCATTTCTGCTGCAGTAGAAGCTCTGATCCATCCTGCTGCTTCGTCACTGCGGACCAACCGGACACTGGAACCGCTCTAACAGGCAGAAATCCATCAGAAACGCTCCACTTTCCATCAGACTGAGAGCTGCTGGATCTCATCTCCTAAACTGGTTTAACCCATCTGCAAAGATCTTTTCCAGCACTGAAACCCACCTGAGAGATAAAAAAGAGGAGATTAGAGCAGAAACGGTTGGTAGAAATAAAGATGGGAGATGGCTGAGGAAACATCTGGATCTGTCATGGTTCCTCCTCTTCCTCCTCCTTCAGCAGCACCATGAAGCTGTGGAAGTGGAACAGCGCTGCAGACCTTCCTGTGGAATTAAGGGACTGTTCTTTTATAAATCCCTTCATTTATGCAGCTCCTTCCTCTGTCTAATCAGCCGTTTAATTAAGACATCCAACATGGCGTCTCGAGGCCGCAGAAAGAAAAAGAATAAAACGTCGAGCAATTAAAGGAGAAAGAAAAGACGGGATGAAGAGCAGATTAAACTGGACTAAAAGAGGCAAAAGCAGACGATGTCTTTATTTCTGCAGAACTTTCTGACCTATAAAGTTGGGCTCATCAGACCAGAATCTGGGCCCAGATGCTGGAGCGTGGGACAAACTGTGACTCGTGGAGGTGATTAGTGAGAGCCGCTTCCTGAGGACTTCTGAACCCAGCTGTTCCGGTCCTGGTACTGCTAACAGAACCCCATCGTAGAGCTGTTAGCGGCTGACAAACGGCTGGCCGGGGAAACAGGAACACAGAGGAGAGGAGAGAACATCAGAGCAGCAGTGAGTCAGATGAAGGGGGAGTTTAAACATTTTGGAGCTGTAGCTTATTCATTTTCCCTAAATATTTTCTTTCTTTTCTTCCCAAAGAATACAACTAAAGGTTTCATGAAGGTTTTCTACATGTAATCCTCAGAATGACCTCTGAAACCAAAGATAATCCTTCCTGCACGCTCATCCAGTCAGAACAGGAACATGTTGGACCAGATGCAGACGTTCCCACAGACCGACGGAGACTCAGGTGTCTCTGTCCTCCTGACTCTATTAGTCCCAGGAGCTGCTTGATTACCTTTGACCTCCTCCTTCCACATGATATTACACTGAATACCCCCCCCCTCCCTCCCTCCCTCCCTCCTCCCTCTGTACTTAAGAACATGCAGCGCTGTTCATTTATCTTGGCTCTCGGTAGTCAGATTTATCAGGCTGATTTGCTGCTATCTGGGTCACGGTTCTAATGAAAACGGCTGATTCTGAATGAGGCGAATGGAAATGAAATGTCATTAGAAGGAGAGACTCATTGGAGTCCTGCTGCAGATCTGAGTCGCTGATTCTGGGAGTCAAAGGAAGCCGGAGCGTGGCAGCAGCCTGCAGATTAGGATTTTTCATTTCCACGAGCCCAGAGAGGCCTGAGAAGAAGCAGGAATATGATCGTCTTCCTGCTTCCTCTCAGTTAAGGAGAAGAACTGCGTTACGCAGATTCTGGAATCTAGGAGAGCTGCAGGGGGAGAGGTTCTGTTCTGCAGGTTCTGTTCTGGAGGTTCTGTAGGTTCTGTTCTGTAGCTTTGTTTCTGTAGGTTTGTTTCTGTAGGTTCTGTTCTGCAGGTTCTGTTCTGTAGGTTCTGTTCTGTAGGTTCTGTTTTGCAGGTTCTGATCTGTAGGTTCTGTAGGTTTTGTTCTGTAGGTTCTGTAGGTTCTATAGGGTTCTGTTCCCCGTCTGGAACCTCTCAAGGCTGTTCTGATGGACCTTGTAGCTACAGAACCGACCTGAGAACCTCCAAGCTCAAGCTTTATGAATTATTGATTTCCAGCTGCAGAAATCCCATTTCCTGCTTCCTCCTGAAGCAGATCCGGTTCTGACCCGTCCAACCGGACCTAACCAGGAGCTTCTGTCTCTGTGTCTGATGCAAACGTCTTTGGGTTATTAATATTCATTAATGTACTGTCAGAGAAGCACAGAAACAATCCATCGCTCACGTCTCTGCTATTAAGTGCTTCATGCTTTATTAATGGGCGAGTTTAAGGCTGCAGCAGAGAGACGGATGGAAATGGATTCCTCCTTCAAAGGCAAAACTCTCCTAAAGTCATTTGTTTCCTTAATGAAATTCAAATTCTTTGACCTTTTTTTCCTTTTTATTCATTAGACCATGAAACTGCAGAGTCATGAATTTTTAATTTTCATTTATCTGATTAGATTGAAGACGTAGGTCTCCAGTCTCTGATCCGGACCAAACAAACCCGGAAGGTTTCCCACCGATCCGTTCCGGCTCCGCCTGCAGCCGGGCCGACCCGGTACTGTGACCCAAGGCTGTCCTACGGAGAACCATGACCTTTGACCTCTAAGCTGAAGCCAACACATTATCCATCAACACAAAGGCTCTCTGACAGCTACGCTAAAACAGACGCATTCCAGTTATTTAACGATCCAGTGAACGCAACAGAGAGCGCCCGTCTGTGATTGGTTGGCCATTGCAGGCTTTAGTTGATCTAATCTGGTGTGTCGCTGGTTTGGAACACCAGGGGGCGTAGAGAACAAAAAACCAGGCCGCTGGGTTTGTTTCTAGAGGATTCTATGAGCTTTACAGTTCAGTCAACACTCTCTCTGTCTGGCTTTGTTCCTGGACTGGATATGCGTTTACAAGCTGAAGCAAATAAACTGTTGTTGACCAGAGGCGTCGCTGCAATGGTCGGCAGACCTGCCAGACGGAACATTTCTCGTCTCCTTTAGAGAAAAAAATCTCCATCCACACATAACGGGATAAATGCGTTTTTCAGCATTCATAGACGTGGCAAACCAGTAGGGGGCAGTAGTTCCCCCAAATCCTGTCCGCTCACAGTAACTTTCTATTCTCTACCTTCAGCACGCAGCAGTAACAGAGCTGTAAAGGAAAGCTAGCAAACAGCGTTTTTTAGAACTGATGACACCAACAGCTCTGAGGGCAGAAATGCTGAGAGTAAATAGGTCGCACAGGGGATGCTGGATGATTTTCTGTCACAGATACGGCTCCTAAAACTCCGCTTTCATCCGTCCACATGCAGATACTGAAAACGGAGAAAGCGCAGATCTCCACTTTGGCCGGAGTTTTTAAAAAAGATTTGCTTTTGGTGCCGAAAATCTACTTTTACATGTGAATGACAGGCCAAAGTGTTTTGTTAGATACTCGGCTACGTGTGGACAAGGCATTAATTAATCATCCATTCAAAGAGTTCAAACATACAACAAAACTATTCACATTCATGTTTCAGGACATACATTTTAATGATTTCAAACCAATAAAGATTTAAGACCCACTCTGATGATCTTTGGAGTAATTTTAAAGTGGTCTATGCTTTCTTTAAATTGTTATTAGGATGTTTTTTTTGCCTAAATCTGTCGCTTTATAAGCCGTTCACCTCTGCGTTGTGGGTGGGGAAAAAGGTTGGGAAACTCTGGCTTACAACCTAACATTACCAGTACAAGAAAAACGCTGAGCAATATGGGAGTTATTCAGCCGTACGGTTTTGAGCCAGATGTCAGCTCAGAAGAGGAACACGAAGACGTACAAGTGGATTCATCAGAAGGGTATAAACGGAGAGGAAGGATACGGAAACATGAGAACTACGAATTTCTGAGGAAGGAGCCTGTTGCTACGTCACAAATCCAGTCTGTTTTAGACGGCGTTTTAGCTTCTGCTGCTGATTCACAGCTATTTGAATGTAGAAATGCTCAGAAATGCATTTTTTTTCTGATGGTATGTCCTCTAGCATCAGGAAAAGGCCACAACATGCCAACAACATGGAGAAGACGATTTTTATCAGAGTGGCTCTTTAAACAGTTCCAGTTATAGAGGCCAAAAGATTGGACACTCCTTCTCATTCAATGTGTTTTCTTTATTTTACATATTTTTATTCTTTAGAATTCAGTCACACATATTCTGTATGCCTTCTTGTATTTGTTTTTGTTGAGTTTTATTTTGATTTTGCCTCGTAGGATTTACACACACAAAAATCATTACAATTATTTGCACTCAATTTGTATAAGTAATAATAATAATAATACAATAGTATAACATTTAAACAATAAAATCAAGTCTAAAAATAATTGAAAAATCTATTAAAAATCCCTAAGATAAGAAATATATAAGTAACAATCAGATGGCAATTTATACATTAAGAATTAGAACAAGAAATAAACAAAGTTCAAGCTGCGTAAGATTTTATGAACAAGTGAGTCTTCAAGTAAAATGTATTGCTGTGATATCAAGAACAACTTACTTGATGTTAGATTTGTGAAGAAATAAAGTAAATGTTAATTCTATTTAATTTAGGATGTTGAATTTATTAAAAGAATTAAGTAAACTTAATTGCCCAAAACACAAGGTTTATGTTGCGGGTGGAAGCTCGAATTAATCCCATAACTTCTGGAAGACAGACTGAAGCTCCCACCACTGAGCTACAGCCAGCTTAAGAAGTCGCTGAAGTATTTTGAATTACTTAGTACTCCATGCAACCCAGCTCTGGAATATTGTTTGAAAATGCAATTAGGATCTGACCGAATCATAAATGGTCTTTAAAGCGAAACACATTGAAATATTTCAAAAGTTAAAAGTAATAAAAACTTCTGGATAATTCTTCCTTTTCCTCTAATAAACATCAGCACAAAGATCAGGTACTAATTCTTTTCTTTTCTGCACAGGAGTGTGAGCAAGATAACATAAAGTCAGCTACTTTTTCCTTCTTTTTTATCAGTGACTTACATATTAATGTGGTCAAGTGTTGTGGATATTTATATTCACACTGACACAATTTAATTTCCCTTTTTCATATTTTACACCAGCTAAATACCAAACCGACTGGCTGCCTGAACAAGCTGTTGTAAAAAAATAAAAACATGCGCAGATTAAAATATACTTTATTGTATGTACTGTATTTTAAGCTGAATTTACTGTGACTATAAAACATTAAATAGTATTTGTAAATATCTCATAAAATATACATTTTCTCCTCAGTTATTACATGAATAAATTGTGTAAATTTTACTTAAGACGTTGTAGCTGCAACTTAAACTTGATTTTATCATATATAAATTATATGAGTTGATGTAATAGATTTTAATACATCATAACGTGATTATTTTCAGGCTCTCAGATGCAGCTTCATGGGTTTCTGCTCATTTCTCTGACCTTGGGCTGAATCCGTTCAGCTGCTACAGGATGGGTTGGAGATGACCTTTGACCCTTCCCATGTTGATGGGCGGCAGCACTTGCTGATGCCTTTCCACCCTGGCGTTTTTTCCAGATTATCATCTGTTTGTGTTACGTTTAACTCGTTGATCAGCTGCTGAGATGATTAATATGATGGAGTACAGACTGTCAGCGCGGAGGGGCTCTGTGGGGCTCCAGAACCAGGCAGCGTGGGTGGATGGATGGGTGGGTAACTCTCCCACTGAGCTCATGGCAGAACCGGATCGGTTGGCCTGCCAGCTGTCGCTGAAACTCCACATTAACTGGCAGGGAAACAGCAGAAAGCGTGTGGGGTTCTGCTGGCTTCGGTGGCGGCCGGATTGGTTCTGAAGCGACAGGTGGGCTGTGGCTCGGTTCTGACTGGCGTGACCTCACCTGGCGCCGGCCGCCGGCGGCCCTCTGAGCAGCCTCTATCTGTGGAGGACGCCGTCCTGCCAGAATCACCAGCTCCTTTTGTTATCGGAGCTGCACATGTTGTCTCGGTGCGCTCCTATCATTAGACACAGGCTTCTAGGTGGCGGTCCAAACGTGCGTCCATGCTGGAAGGAGGAGATAAGTCGGGACTGGAGCCAGCCGCCAACATGACTGGCCTGTTTTTTAAAAGGATAGGCGGAAAATGCATGAGGTGCCTCTGTTCTCGGAGGTGTCTGCATAATCTGGCCTTGATTTGGGTCCGTTCCGGCTTGGTGCTGGTGGTGGTGCCGCTGGGGAACAAAGAGTCAGGACGCCTGTGTGTGTCTCTGATGTCCGAGCTGAAAGGGACGAGCTGTTCTGTGTAATGACTGACATTAGAAAGTCAATTACAAGCTTCTAACTGGATCCACGAGGCGGGACTGAGAAGCTCCAGAACCAGGCAGGAACAGACCTCGGCTGGAGATGAGAGCAAACAGAAGCGTTTTCCACACAGATGTGCTGCGCAGCAGGAGCAGCTTCATTTACAGGGATTCTTCACGGTTTGGGTCCAAGGAGGAACTTTAGAACCTGTTAGTTCAGATCTGCGTCCAGCAGAGACACTTATGTTGTGGAAATGCTCCTCAGATCCTCTGCTCAGAAATGTCACAGCACCAGCAGCATGTTGATAAAGCTGCTGGGGGGGGGGGGGGGGGGGGGGACCGCTGAGGCTCAAACAAAATACTAAAATAAACCATCAAGATCTGAGATTTCTGACTCATTTCTGCTGAGATAGTTTGGGGTGGTTGGTCAAGCTACCGACAGAAATGAAGAGCACTAATGGAGGCCATGTTTTCACCAGGGTTCATTAGTTAGCAGCATAAGAATGGGACCAGCAACATGTGATTAGAAATGGGAGGTGATCTTTGATATTTGTGAATAACTACTGAACTAATACACTGAACAAAAATATAAACCCAACACGTTTGTTTTTGCTCACGTTTTTTAAGACATGAATTCAAAGATCTGAAACATTTTCTACATACTCAACATAACAATGTCTCTCAAATATTGTTCACAGATCAGTCTAAATCTGTGACAGTGAGCACTTCTCCTTTGCTGAGATAATCCATCCCACCTCACATGTGTGCCAGATCAAGATGCTGATTAGACGGCAGCATTATTGCACAGGTGTGCCTCAGACTAAAAAGTGTTGGGTTTATATTGTTGTTCAGCGTAAATCAAGCTGCTAAAGGTGTGTTTTCGTGGTCAGGGAACCTAAAAACGTTTCTTTATATGTTTGCATTCATTTTATTCATTCTGTTATAAAGGTCACAGGTTCAAGCTAAATATCTACTTTACAGTTTAAACATGTATCTGAAAACTAAACATTTAGCTTTTCAACTGTTTAGCCTAATTTTGCTAAAATATTGAGCAAAAAATGTATATATCAAGCTAAGTATTTGGCTTTGAATTAAACATTTAGCTGTCTAATAAGGAATTTAGCTTGAGTATTTGCCCTTCAAGCTAAATATTTAAACAATTTAAATGTTTAGCTTAGAACTAAACATTTTGCATGTCGGATAAATATTTAATTTCAAACTAATCAGCAAGCTAAATATTAAGTTATCAAGTTAAATATTTAGCTTGTTAACTAAACAATTATCTTGAAGGCAATTGTTTTAGCTTCAAACTAAACAGTTTGCTCACTTATTATGCATTTAGATCCAATTTAAATATTTAGTTGACAAGCTAAAACTTTATCTTGTTAACTAAACAATTAGCTTTAAGGCAATTGCTTTAGCTTCGAACTAAACAGTTAGCTCACTTATTATGCATTTAGATCCAATCTAAATATTTAGTTGACAAGCTAAAACTTTATCTTGTTAACTAAACAATTAGCTTTAAGGCAATTGCTTTAGCTTCAAACTAAACAGTTAGCTCACTTATTATGCATTTAGATCCAAATTAAATATTTAGTTGACAAGCTAAATCTTTATCTTGTTAACTAAACAATTAGCTTGAAGGCAATTGCTTTAGCTTCAAACTAAACAGTTAGCTCACTTATTATGCATTTAGATCCAATTTAAATATTTAGTTGACAAGCTAAATCTTTATCTTGTTAACTAAACAATTAGCTTGAAGGCAATTGCTTTAGCTTCGAACTAAACAGTTAGCTCACTTATTATGCATTTAGATCCAATTTAAATATTTAGTTGACAAGCTAAATATTTAGCTTCAAACTAAACATTTTGCTGGCTAATTGGGTTTTAAGTTCAAAGCTAAACATTTTAGCCTTTAGTTCACAAACCAAAAATCTAGCTTTGAACTAAAAACTTTTCAAGTAAATAACAACTAAATATCTCATTTTAAACTAGTTAGCAAGCTAAATATTTAAACATTTAGCTCAGTTATTAGAAATCTTGTTCAAAGTTAAATATTTAGTTGACAACTTGAAAACTATTTAATTCATAAACTAAATATTTAGTTTGAAAATTTGATATTTGTGAATGAATAAATAACATGATTTTTAATATGACTAAAATATGATTAAAACTTAAACCCCATTTATTTATCTTTAAAGTTGAAATAACCCAAATTATTGGTTGATCTAGATTTTCCAGCCATCCATCTGTTCATCCATACTTACAACCAGCTGTTTTGGGTTTTAGATGAAATAAAAGCTGAAATAGGAGAGAAACACTGTGAGGATCAGTGGGAGTAAAGAAGCCAAGCGGAGAGCTGCTGCTGTCCAGTTTCTCGTCTCTGAGGAGAACGGAGAATCAAACTTGGTGCCTGCCGCCTGATTTCACACCAATTATCACCTGATCCACAGAAACGGAGAGAAGCTGCATGCAGACTGAGAGTTACACCACTTCGGCTGCTCTTTGTAAGGTCAGCAGCGGCTTGAAGGTCCATCACATCCTCACCGTCTGCAGGGAGCAGGCTGAGATCCAGAGGAGGAAAACTTCCCGTTCATAAATCACAATAAACAGCTTTTAGTGCGCACACAGCTGAGCCTGTCGGAGCGCAGCCTGCTGCTCCTTCAGAGCTCATCTTCATGTGTTTACATTTAAAGCCTACAGGATGGAGACCAGACAGATTCCTCTTTCTCCATCTGTGTGTCGGGAACCTTCAAAAACATTGAAATAAAATATTGTGAGCCATAAGTTCCTGATGAGTGGAGATTCTAAGAGCTTTTTCACGGACAGCAACATTTTTATCAAAGTTTTCCTCATTTTTTTTATTGCACAAGAAAAGTTTTAATGATAATCTTTGATACATTTGAAGCAATATTTATTAAAACAGGTTCTTGAGCCGATCTCTGACATCTTCAAACGTAACGAAGATTGATTTACGTCCCACAGAAATAATTTTTCTTCAAACTCTGTCAACATTTGCTGTTTTCGTGGTCGAATCTATAAAAAAACGAAATCTGTTGAATATTTCCAGTTTAGACTCAAGGAGAGCATCAACAGGATGACTTTCTCATTCGCCTTCAGGGCTTCCGTATTTCAGAGAGACATTAATAAAACGTTTAGGAATAAAATGAGAGGAAGAGATTTAAAAAAATAGTTTTCTGCCTGCAGCTCTGTGCATTTCCTCTGACTGGTTCAGATCACAGCCCGGTTCTGTTTTCCTGAGATGACATCATATTGATGCGGTTCTGACGGTGATAGATATACAGAACGTCCTGGAAGGTTCTGATCCATTGTGTTCTGTTCGCAGCGTGCCCGCCTGGATCCTACAAGATGTCGTCCAGGCAGCAGGAGTGTTTTCCCTGTCCGGCCAACAGTGTGGCGGAGGAGGAAGGTTCCGTGGTGTGTGTGTGCGAGGAAGACCACTTCAGGACTCCCCTGGACAGCCCATCCACTCCGTGCACAAGTAATGACATCACACACTCTAGAAGTGCTCGTTTGTCTAAGTTTCTGTCTGATGTTTCTGCTTTTAAACCGTCCTCTCAGCCACTGTTTCACATTTCTGCTGATTCCATCTCCACCAATAAGGACCAATTTATGGTTCCTCCTCCCTCCTGTTCCTCATCTCCATGTCTGAGTGGTCCTCTACCTCTCCTTCACCTCCCCTCATGTTTAAAGTGAATAAATGGAGGCAGGTTTGACCCTCCCAGAAACCAGTCAGGAGGAAGACAGATGACTGGTTGGGAGAGGGAAATATGGATTTCAGTTTGATATTAAAGGATAATTACAGTTTTTGCAAGCTTATTTCTAGCATGCAATACTCACTCACCTAAACAATTTTGGTACGACTTGAATTCCTTCAGGGAGATATTTAGATTTGATTTATCTATTTAGAGACATGCATTAACCTTATTATAGAACAAATTAAATATCCCAACTTATTTTAATGCATATTATTTTCATGCATAGTGCAAAATGAAAAGCAGAACAACACAAAAACAGAACAATATTTAAAAAGATACGTATCTAAACGGGAGCAGAGAGAAGTATGAGATTATCAGACCCTACCCCTTAATTGATAATTATAGTAACACTCTACGAAAGCTCAGTGCATTCACTTGAAAAAAAAATCTTTTTCTCAATTAATGAGATAAGTTTCAAGAATAAAATAAATACTGCTCTGTTTTCCTGACTGGACTAGATAAACTGTGAGGGCATTCTATGGCATTGCCCTGACATATTCATGGCGTATCCCACCTTCCCCTTTACTTTATATTGGGATTGTGAAACTACAAAATACTTCTGTTTCTAAAATATGTATATAATTATAGGCCTATGAATTAGTCAACTTTGACCAGACACCTGAGGATTTTGCTCCCGTTCAGGTTCAGTATTTATTATTATTTACAAAACCTGTATCATTAATTCATAAAAAAACAAAGCAGTATTTATTTTTAAAACTTATCTCAATAATTCAGAAAAACAAAGAGCTATTTATTTTTTAAAACTTATCTCATCAATTCAGAAAAACAAAACAATATTTATTTTTGAAACTTATCTCATTAATTCAGAAAAACAGAGCAGTATTTATTTTTTATTTTTAAAACTTATCTAATTGATTCAGAAAAACAAAGTGGTATTTATTTTTATTTTTAAAACTTATCTCATTAATTCAGAAACAACAAAGCAGTATTTATTTTTATTTTTAAAACTTATCTCATTAATTCAGAAAAACAGAGCAGTATATATTTTTATTTTTAAAACTTATCTCATTCATTCAGGAAAAACAAAGTGGTATTTATTTTTAAAACTTCTTTTATTAATTCAGAAAAACAAAGCAGTATTTAATTTCATTTTTAAAACTTATATCATTAATCACGAAAAAAGCATTCTTTATTATTTTCAAAACGTATCTAATTAATTCAGAAAAACAAAGCACTACTTATTTTTAAAACTTATTTCATTAATTCAGAAAAACAGAGCAGTATTTATTTTTATTTTTAAAACATATCTCATTAATTCAGAAAAACAAAGCCGGTTTTTTTAAACTTATCTCATTAATAAAAAAAGAGCAGTTTTTATTTTTATTTTTAAAACTTATCTAATTAATTCAGAAAAACCAAGTAGTAATTTTTAAAACTTATCTAATTAATTCAGAAAAACCAAGCAGTAATTTTTTTAACTTATCTCATTAATTCAAAAAAACAAAGCAGTATTTATTTTTAAAACATATCTAATTCATCTAGAAAAACCAAGCACTAATTTTTAAACCTTATCTCATTAATTTAGAAAAACAGAGCAGTATTTATTTTTATTTTTAAAACATATCTAATTAATCCAGAAAAACAAAGCACTAATTTTAAAAATTTATCTCATTAATTCAGAAAAACAAAGCAGTGTTATTTTATAAAACTTATCTCATTAATTTAGAAGAACAGAGCAGTATTTATTTTCATTTTTAAAACTTATATCATCAATTCAGAAAAAAGCATTATTTATTACTATTTTCAAAACTTATCTAATTAATTCAGAAAAACAGAGCAGTATTTATTTTTATTTTTACAACTTATCTCATTAATTCAGAAAAACAGAGCAGTATATATTTTTATTTTTAAAACTTATCTCATTAATTCAGAAAAGCAAAGCAGTATTTATTTTCATTTTTAAAACATTTCATTAATTACGAAAAAAGCATTCTTTACTATTTTCAAAACTTATCTAATTAATTCAGAAAAACAAAGCACTACTTATTTTTAAAACGTATCTCATTAATTCAGAAAAACAAAGCAGTATTTATTTTTATTTTTAAAACTTATTTCATTAATTCAGAAAAACAGAGCAGTATTTATTTTAAAAACATATCTCATTAATTCAGAAAAACAGAGCAGTATTTTTTTGTTTTTTTAAAACATATCTAATTAATTCAGAAAAACAAAGCAGTATTTATTGTTTTATTTTAAAACTTATTTAATTAATTCAGAAAAACAAAGCAGTATTTATTTTTAAAACATATCTCATTAATTCAGAAAAACAGAGCAGTATTTTTTTGTTTTTTAAAACATATCTAATTAATTCAGAAAAACAAAGTAGTATTTATTGTTTTATTTTAAAACTTATCTAATTAATCCAGAAAAACAAAGCACTAATTTTTAAAACTTATCTAATTAATTCAGAACAAAAGAGCAGTATTTAATTTTTCTTTTTAAATGTATTTCATTTATTCAGAAAAAAACTGTTTTTATTTTTGTTTTCAAAACTTTTCTAATTAATTCAGAAAAAAAACAAGCACTACTTATTTTTAATTCTTATTTCATTAATTCCGAAAAACAAAGCAGTGTTATTTTTATTTTTAAACGATATCTCAATAATTCAGAAAAACAAAGCAGTATTTATTATTCATTTTTAAAACTTATTTCATTAATTCCGAAAAACAAAGCAGTATTTATTTTTAAAACATATCTCATTAATTCAGAAAAACAAAGCAGTATTTATTAAGTTTTTTTAAACTTATTTCATTAATTCAGAAAAACAATGCAGTATTTATTTTTAAAACTTATCTTATTAATTCATAAAAAAAGCTGTTATTTTATAAAACTTATTTCATTAAATCAGAAAAACAGAGCAGTATTTATTTTCATTTTTAAAACTTATATCATTAATTCAGAAATAAATCCTTATTGTTATTTTCAAAACGTATCTAATTAATTCAGAAAAACAAAACACTAATTTTTAAAACTTATATCATTAGTTCAGAAAATCAGAGCAGTATTTATTTTTATTTATAAAACGTATCTCATTAAATGAGAAACAAACGGAGCTTTTTTATTTACAGGCTGACCTTTGGCTGCCCCAACAACTCCCATTATATGAATATACATTGATCAACAATGGATCTAAACTTCTCCTGAACGGAGATGTTTAGATCAAGTGGCTCCAAACTTGTCTTGGTGAATAAATGAGCATAAGTCATGATAGAAATAAGGCCCAGGTTGAAATAAATGTTGATTGTCATGAAAGATACTTTAGAGACAACCACATCACTAAAATATCGTTCTTCCACATCCACCACATTACCCGCTTCCGCCCCTCCCATACCAAGTCAACAGCTTAAATCCTCATCCATGCATTCATCACTTTCAGACTCGACTACTGCAATAGCTTCCTCTACAGACTTCCTACCATTCATCTCTCTGTAATCTCAGTATCTCTGTAATAAAACTCTCCTGTACTCGGTCCAGAGAACACATCGCTCCCGTCCTCCAGGAGCCCCACTGGCTCCCCTACCTCATCCATAAGCAGCTCCAAATGGTTAAAATCCCCAAACTCTGAACGCATCTGAATAATGGGCGCTGATGCACCCGATGTCGACGTTGTCTAGCTTTATCTAGCAAATAAAGCCAAGCTACTCTCTCTCGATACGATCCACCATAGTTCAGAAGCCCCGCCCACGCGCTCTTTTTTTGCTCAGAAGCAAACGCTGCAAGCTTCAACGTACATGCGTCAAACTAAGGCGTTGGGAGCGTTGCTTGACGCAGACAAAACTGTGCGGTGTGAACGCAGCATGAGTCTGACAGTTCTGTAATCGGACTTCTGAGTCTGCCCCCTAGTGGAAGTCTCCAGTAGTACGCGCATTGAGACGAAGCTTGTTGCTTCATAGTTGCTGGTGTCAATGTGACGTTTAAAAGCAACTATATTTCCAGCTTTACTGTTAAAATACACGTCCAATAAAATGAATTTTGGTAAAACTGGTTCTTGTTTCTATGTTTTTAAAGTGGGAAGGGCTACTGGCAGATGCTGAAAGTAACTAATAAAGTAACTTGTAATCCAACTTGGTTCCTTTTAAAATAATCAGTGAAGTAGCTAAGTTACTTTTAAGGAGTAATCAGTAGTCAGTAATCAGACTACTTTTTCAAAGTATCTGTGGCAACACTGCTAACATCATACACCTGCACCACCTGCAAGTTTCTGGGATTCAAACCTAGAACCTTTCTGCTGCAAACCCTCTTGACCTTTGACGCATAAAACGTCATCCATACCTGATCTGATATTTTCCATATTATCTCCTCAGTCAGTTCAGTCTTCCTCCATCTGTTCTTCATCTTCCACCTGATTCTTTCCTCACTCTGATCCATCACCGTCTCCACTCTCCTTCGCCACCGACGATTCCTGACCGTCGGTATCGATCCGATGTGGGGGAGCGCTGATAGTCTGGGTGTGTTACTGGTGGGTCAGCAGCTCTGTGTGTGTTCACTGGAGAGCTTTAATTACTGTATCGATCGCAGAGCTCCCTGATCCCTCCTGATAGCATTCAGAGCAGCCTAATGAGCACGTTAATTAAAGTATCGATCCAGCAATTATGATCCGGCTCAGATTGGGCTAATCCTGCTTCAGATGGAGCAGACAGGAGGTCTGGGTCGTCTGTGCAGCAGAACCTCACACATGAGATCCAAAACCAGAACCCAGAACAGAAAAAGGAATAAGACGGGGAAGAGGAGAATCTCCAGGATCTGGTTCCTCCACCCATGATGGAGCAGCAGGACCAGAGCTTCACCTTTCAGCTCCTTCTTCACCACCAGAGACCCAGTAGTCCGTCGATCGTCTGCTGCTCCAACCTGGACCTGCTCTGATTCCAACTCATCACATTTGAGGAAAGATGAAAGAGATTCATCAACTTCTGACCTCTGTTTAAAAAAAAAAAAATCACAAGCAGGAATGATTAAATCTAAAGTTTTCAATATTAAATATACATTTGTCAAAAATAAGGAAAGACGTCCAGAAGCAGAATCTTAATAAAAAAGCAGACTACAGTCATTAACGAAATGAAAATGTAATATTGAACATTTCCAGTATTGGTTTGACTTTTTAATAACATGACTTTAATTCCTTGCTTTTATACTAAGTACGCTGCCTTTTTCCTGGAAAAACCGTCAATGTATATATACATAATATTCATATTACCCCAGCAGTCACTTGGTGCAAAAACCTACAGCATAACACATGAAAAACAGAGGAACTGCCTTCTCACGCTCACCTATGCACAAAAATGCCCATCTGTATCTCCACCTGCCCATCAGCATCACAGAGTCATTTCAGTTCTTAGGCACAGACATCAGTAACAAAATAAATGGGAACTACTCTCAGATCAGATCTAATAAAAAGCCTATAAAATATAATTTTTTCTCAGACAGCTAAAGAAATTCAGTGAGGCACAATATCCTGCATGAGTTTTCAGTATTCAACGCATACTCACCTCATCCATAATAGTTAATAGGTATGAAAATTTGGACATCCACTCTCGCAGAAAAACACAAACTAAAACAGACAAATCATCTAAAATAACAGGCCACACCTTCCATTGACACACTGACGCATCAACACAGCGGGCAGTGAGAATCACCTTTGACCCCTCCCACCCTGCACATCACCTGTTCACATTCTTACCTTCTGGAAGACGCTGCAGGTCCCTGCCAACAAAATCAACCAGATTCAAAAACATTCTTTGTCTTTTCCAGCTGCTGTACGGAGACAAAATCAAATACTTTAGTTTTTTTTTTATTGTTTGTATCGTGTAATGACGCAGAGATGTGAGCATGTTCACCAATTTTTTGTGTGGTCATTAATAAATTAATCTGAATTTGAGATTCCTAAAGTGTATGTCAGTAATGGATACAATCATAACTGGAGACACAGCAAATGCTTTCTGTTGTTTGGGTGTTTTTACACCCACAGGGGTCCATGTAATTCAATATTTAGTCCACAACACGTCTAACATCCTCAGTCTAACATAATCCACTGCTGAAAACCTTTTTAAATTCCTTTCTTGCCAGCCTTTCATGGCAGCTTCCATTAGCGTCTTCAGATTAGCTGTTGGATTATTAAACACAGTTGGTATGTGTAGGATACTTTTAAATTCAGGTTATCATATTACCTGATAACAACGGCATTTAGATTGTGATTGTTGTGGGGAAACTTCAGAATGCTTTCTGTCAGAACTCAGCCATGCCTCGACTCCAAATGGTTCAAGAACAGCTTTCATTTTCATGTGGGTATACATTTTTAAAACATTTAGGTTGAAAATTGCAGGAATGTTAAGTGGTTTTAAATTTAAAACTATTCAGCGTCTTCTCTAACTCAAAATGTCAAATTATGAGAGAGCTATAAATTTGGATATATTGTCGTTTTATTTGCAAGAAAGGCAATATGTCCTGTGGCTTTTGCAAATCTGAGCCAACCTTGAACCTTTAGGTAGACGTCTGTCATTAATATTGGTTTAAATCGGCATCGGGAATTATTGTTTAGATATATTATATCGGATATCTTAAAAAAGCCAAAATCGAACAGCCCTAATTTTCACTGATGCAGAAAATAATGAAATAGAATAAGAGAAATACTCAGAGTTGTTTTCATCCGAAGGTTTCAGTTCTAAAGTGTTTCTGAACCAGCGGACCATCAGAACCAAATGAGACTCTGGGCCAGCCTGCAGAATCAGGAAAGATGGACTCCAGCTGGACACCGGCTGGACACCAGATGGACGGAGACTCTGAGGACAGCTGGAGATGTTTTCTGTTCAGTTAATGACTGATGATAATAAAGTTACATCAGAATCATGAGCTCAACCCCGTAGAGAGGATCCTCCTGCTGGTTTCTCTTTCTCTGACACCTGAAATGAAGGAAGCTGTCTGATCCGGCACAGATATGGATTTACCGTTTTTACGTTTTTACCCCGGGAATGTGGATTTTTTTTATCATCTTTATTTACCCAAATAAAACCCTCTGAGAAATACACTCCGACAGAGCAGCTACATTTCAGATAGTACCGACAGTACCAACAAAAGTATAAAACCAGAAAATAAAAATAATAATATAAAATATAATAAAACCAGAAAATAAATGAAGATCTTGCAAACGACACTCAGTAAAAAGTGAGGAATATAGAAGTCAAAAAAGTTACAATAAATATTCTATTTCACACAGCAGTTTCCATCCTAATAATTGGCTTTCAAACTAAACAAGGCAGGTATATAAAATTGGTCATCAAACCACTAATCCAAGTAATATGACAATTATTAATTACTTATAACGTCTCAGTGATCCTATCAGGCACAGTTTTAGATGAGACTGCACCTCGTTCGTTTTTGGAGACGGATATTTAATTATTTTTTTATTCTCTACTTCCTGCTGTTCCTGCTGCGTATAATTCAACTGAGTTTATTTATATAGCGCCATGTCACAAAAGATGTCATCTCAAAGCACTTTAAATAATTGTTTTAAGATGACTTTTCTTGTAAAGTGCCTTGAGATTACATCTGTTGTGAAACGGCGCTATGTAAATAACCTGAATTAAAATGAACTGAATTTATCAAGAAAAAGTCATTCCAATATGATTATAGGAACATCCATGAAGATCCATGCTGACATGATTCAACCAGAGGAGGACATTCCTCCTCTGCAGCTCCCCCTGACAGACCATAATAGCATCCCATAAAAGGAGCATGCTAACTGCACATGCTCAGTCTAGGGCTGGTAGATTAGATATTCAAATTGATTAACAGATAAGATCGACCAATCCAGTTTTCTGTGTATGATAATAATTTTTTGAAAAATCAAGATTTTTTTTTTAACCACTATTTAGACTTCCATAGCTCAGAGTGATTTCAGTCCATCCAGAGCCTTTACAGCTTGTTTTTTAGATGGACTTTGCTCTGGGATGAGGTGATTTAAATAACACTACGTTTTTAAAAATATTTTTCACCACTTTCGATTTCTTTTTAATGAAAAAAAAAAAGGTAGGGAAAAAAATCGATTAAAATTTGAATTCGGTATGAAAAAAAATCAAATATTTAATTTTGAAGCCTTATTGCCCAGCCTTAGAAGAAGCTTAGTCAGACGGATATTCATACGGTGAGGGGGGGTGGTTCTGGTTAGCAGGACCGGACCTCCTGACCAAAACCCAAGCAGGAGAACCATCATTCATTTAACCTGAGAGGAAAAACTGGTTAACCAATTAAAATTATTAGAATCAGAATTATTCAGAGAAGAATTAAGGTCAAATGTTTTGATTCTACAGTAAACAAGTCAAATTGTTTAAATAAAAAGGACATAATATGTAAATAAAATAGAAAACGATTCAGTTAAGAAAACTAAAACTAAAAATGAAACCAGGGTAAACACCGTTGTTCTTTCCGTCTTTCATCAGTTTTTGTTTCATTCTAATATACGGTGAAACATGACCTCCTCTCCTATCAGCTGTTCTTCACATGTTCCTCCCAGCAGCTCCGGAGCGTGGTCCAGTTGGGGGGGCCTGGGGGGGTTTAGGCCCATCCACTTTAGAACAGGGGCCACCCAAATAAATTACTTTCTTAAAAGAAAAACAGCTTGAGCGCTTGTAAAAATAAAATAAAAAAAAGAAATGTTTTATGTGGGTCCATCTAGTGTAGGCGTCACCTAAAACTACTCTAGTTTATGTTAGCTAGCTAGTTAAGTTAGCTAGCGAGTTAGCTTACCGATCCAGGAGGAAAGTCGCAGTTTCAGGCGGTAGTAGCAAGACTGGAGGATGTTGGCCTGGGGATTGGCCGCCCGGGACTTCGGTCTGCTCACGGGCCTGGCGCGGCATGTCCGGGGTACCCGAGTCGGTGGTGCGCCGGGTTCCGGCCTCGGCGCGGGGGCCCTCGGACGCTGGCGGTGCCTGGGGCGTCTCTTATTGGCGGGGAGGCTTTTTACCATCTAGCACAGGCGCTCTTTTTAACGGGGTGCGCTTGGGACGGGAGGGGGGAGGGCGTTGAGGGGGAGGGGGGGCTAAACTCAACCTGGGTGTCTAGTGACATGTGTTTTGTTAGCAGTGTGAATGTTGGGAAGGATTTAGGTATGCCCCTGGCATGGGGGCTGGTGGATTGCCGGGGCCCCCATGGGGCTCGGGGGTGCCGCTGCCGTGGGCCCCGACTTGACGTGCTGGGGCCTCCCACCCCTGGTGGATCGGCCGAACGGGGGTGCCTATTGGAGTCAGCAGGGGAGCTGGCTCCCTGGGGTTGGCAATGGTCACCCCAGTTATTTTCTCCCCATCCCCATGCCTCTGTCCACCTGCTCCTTCATTCTACCATTCACAAGGCCTTGGGACGTGGCCACGTCACTGGGGTGCGGGATGGAGCTTCCGTCTTCGCTACCCGGTGGCGGCCTGGGTCCCGATTTTATTGAGCAACTTAGACACTTACACTTGCAACATTTACATGGAACGCACATGTAGGGACCTGGCGGTGTGGCGCATTGGCGCTGGGGGCGGGACCCCTCATGGGGGGCCCCCTATAGGGGCCCGTTGTGGGGGCCTCGCCTGTGGTGCCGGCACCCACTGGTTAAACGCATCTAGACACTGAGGGCCCGGGGGGGGAGATGGGGGTACCCGGCAGTATTCCCATGTCCCCCCCCTCTGTTTTAAGTGCACATTAGAACAACACGCAACAACACCACATTGAGCTGGGGGAGAGAGGCTGGGGGGTCTTTCCACACCCCTGTTCGTTGGACCATCAGGGGTCGGAGCCCGGATAGAACATCACGCCGTCTGGTCGGGGTCCTGGGCTGGTGGACTGCTCTTGCCGGTGTGGGGGCCTTGGCGGTCTGCTTGTCCCCTCCTGGTGGGCAAAGGGGTCTGTCCCGGGTGCAGGGGCAGGGTTCTCTATTGGGGCGTCTGTCCCTGGGCCTGGGAGTATGGAGTATAGTGTACGTATGGGGGGTATGAATGAGTGTATAGCGTCCTTTTTTCGTATGTCCTGTATTTGTAAGAATGTGTACGCATGAGAGGCAGGGTACGTATGAGTGTCTCTGTCTGTCTTTGTCTACCTGTCAGGTTGGGTGCTTGGCTGCTCTCTGGCCTGATGCATCTTCTTCCCTCCCCGTCGGTGATGGTTGCTCCTGCCCGCTGGTTGATGATGGCTCTCGATTCCTGGGGCCGGGGGTTGGCTGGGCGTGGCCTGGGGAGGGCGTACACCCGCTGTGGCTCTTGCTATGGCTCCCTGGCGTGTGGGTGTGTGGAGGCGGGCCGGGTTGTTGGCGGTGGGTATTGGTCCGGGGTGGCGGCGGCGTGTGTTGTCCGTCGGTTGGCTGCGGGACCTCCTTGCCTGCGGCGGCGGCGGAGGGCCCTTGTCGGCTGGTCCCTGGTTGGGGCCCCGCTGGGGGGCGGGGTGCCCCTGGTCCCCCTGGCCTCCGGTTCCTGATCCGGGCCCGTCCTGGCGTAGCCGGTTACCGGCGGAGCCCGTGGGCTCGTCACTGCGATCTCTCGGGCCCCAGCATTGCGGCTGGTGGGTGGTCCCCTGAGGCTTCCATCTGTTCCTCTCTTGGTGGGTGATCGGCCCTGCGCTGATCCGCCTGCGGCTCCTGTACTCTGTGGGACTCTGGATGCATGCGTCTCCTGCCTCCTTCATGTCTGTGTCGATTCCTGTAGGACGGATTGACGGTTCCTTACACCAGCTATCAATCACTTGCATGGGGAAACCTTATTCAGACCTGCATGCTCACACACACACATAGGTGTGGGGACATTGGTGAGGACGGACATATCTTAAGCTGAGGTTATCATCATTAGTTAGTTGTTCACAGGAGCTTACCAGAAACATTTGTATTATGTTCATTAATCAATGCTTGTGTGTAGTTAATGTGTAATTCTTAGTTTATTCTACTAGATCCCAACTATTGGTTTGGTTCTGTACAGTTTGTCGTTTTTGTTTTGTATTACTGTTTCTCTGCCGTCCGGCAGAGGTGGAGGACTGGGATGTTTTCTTGTGTTCTTTGTTTGAATCCTTGTCTTGTGTCATCGGTTCGCCCCTCTGTTGGTCCGGTTTCTTTTCTTCACCTTCTTCCTTTCTCCCTTCTTGTCTCAGTTTAATGTCCATGACGTCAGGAAATTGAACCCACAGTAATCACTAATAAAGATTTTTCATACATATACATCAAGTGGCGTACTACAGCGATGCTGTAATACTCTGCTTGGGAAAGTAAAACTGTTGGGCTTGTACTTGGTACTCAGACACCAATTCTGAGTAGCATACTGCTAGACAGGACACGTTAAAAAAAAAAAAAAAAAAAACAGCTTATATATTCATATTTTAATATTAAAATTTCACTTAAAGTCATCATAGAATAAAACAAACTAAAACTGGAGGTGACAAATCTATCTTTGCTAGACTTGTCTGCTTTTAATTACATGCCTTACAAACGCTCCAGACAAGCTAGTTCTAGCTGTGAGTTCCCTTTGTGTAACCAAGTCCAAGATTGGAGATTTTAAATGTACAAATTTAATGAACATATTACGATCCCTAGCTAAATATTCCAGTATAATCCATTAAAGTACAGTTCCATGCACTGAACAGAATTTAATGTCAGTAAATGACGTAAATAAATATTGAAGAACATTTCCCATAGTCGCCCCGTTTAACTTCTAGTTAGCAAAAACGGCACGATGAGGCCCGAATATTAGGCCTTAATGGAATCAAATAATCATTTAAAGCTTTCATCTGACAGCGATTATGTATTGTATTTTATACTAGGGCTGGACGATAATTCGATAGCAATATATATCGATCGGTAGACGTCTGGTGCGATAGAAAAAAAAGGGGTCGATAAAAAAGTTTCCCCTCATTTTTTCATTATATCAGGCAGCTTAATACAACAATCATTACTTACTCCAAACGAATCATTAACAATGACCCACGCAGCTCTGTCAGCCACCCTCTCTCCTTTCAAACCACAAAAAGGATGAAATGATTTGAGCTGAAACAGAATTTTTTAATAGTCCCTAAGCGAACCATCACCGTAACTTCGCCGCGCTCAGACGTCACAACAAGGCAGCAGCGAAGGAAGTTGTTCCGGATAAATGTTTCAGTTGCTCAGGTAAAGGTTACGTCCCGTTTTGAACCGATCCTCCACGCACTAAAACACTAAACGTAGCCAGGGCTGGATTATGATAGCAGGGGCCCCTGGGCAGAAAGTGTTTAAAGGGCCCCCCATCACCGAGAAAAGTAGCATAATTTAAACCAGATTCACTCATACCAATTAATTTTCCTTTCCCGTCTCACTCCTCATCATTCGTTTTTTTATTCTCTTTCAGTTCTTTTGCTTCACAGCTCTCCAGTCCTGCTCTCCTTATGTCTTTACCTGTCTTCCTCATATTTTCTTCTTCTTGTTAAAAATTGTACTTACAGTTTAAGTAAACTTGACTTAATTTAAAGCATTTGATCATAAATTGAAAATAAATGCAAAGTTTAAAAAAATGAGAACCACAAAGCTGTCCCCCACAATGCTGCAAAACATACCAGATAAATCCAATCTGGGCTGCTGCTACGGCTAGCTTCAGGCTGTGTAGCAGCAGCCTAACAGTTTGGTTAATTGGCTCACATTCATCCACAGCATCTTTTTCCTGATTTTCTTCCATACAGTTTACAAAGAACCTGTCAGTAGATCACAGACTTCTTAATAAACACCTCTTCTCATTTTTCTCTAATTCATTTATAGAAACCGCCTTTTTTCGAGCATTTTTTATTCTTTTACCACTACTCCCACTGTCGGGTGACGGTCAGCAGAGCCAACGCAATACTTTAGGGGTTAGGGGCGGGCCTGTTACCATGGTTTCTCCAACTGCTCCTTAAGAACTATTCAACTCTGTTAAGGGAACATTTTAAAAAACTGTAGCTCTTATTGGTTATTTCCACCAGCCCCAATGTCTACCATGTTTGAAATTTGAATACAATTTTTTTTTCCTTAAACTGCTCAAGTGAACTCCCAGTAGGCATGGGCCCCCGAGTGGGATTGGGCCCCTGGGCATGTGCCCGTAATGCCCATTGGATAATCCTGCCTTGAACGTAGCGATAATGAACGAAATATAAAACTACTATAAAGCTGAAGAGCTGCAGTGAATTTGAATAAACTTTATTGAAAAACTAAACCAAGGGTTTCAGCCATTAATATTATAAAGTGTCATAAAATGTTTAAAAGATTAAAAAGCATAAAAATAAGCCTTTAATTTAAATTACTAACATGATTAAAACATATATATAATGGTTAATGACATTACTTTTCTTTGTATTTCCTGATGTTACTCAGGTCTCTTGGTTTGTTTCTGTGTCTTACAAACTTTCTTATGATAAAAATAAGTGTTTGAAAAATGAATTAAGAGTCAGGAAACCAGCACATTGTTTTACCAATGAGTGAAGTCAAATAAATCTGAACCTAATAATAACTATGTTTTTGTTTTGTCGAAGCAGTTTTTGATATATACAGACCCAATTCTGGAACAGCGGAAATAAATTAGTTTCAGTAATTTGTGTGCCTCTGTTTTCTGTGTGGTTCCGCAGGGCCCCCCTCCCCGCCCAGAGACCTGGTTTACGCCCTGAGGCAGTCCTCCCTGGATCTGGAATGGGCCCCGCCCTCCGACACCGGCGGCCGCGTGGACCTGACCTACAGCGTGGGCTGCCGGCGCTGCGGCCCAGCCCGGTGCGAGCCCTGCGGCGCCAGCGTGGGCTTCGTTCCCCAGCAGGTGGGGCTGACGGAGCGGACGGTGACGGTGGTCAACCTGCTGCACAACACCAACTACACCTTCACCGTGGAGGCCCTGAACGGCGTGTCGGAGCTGCTGCCCAGCAAGAGGTTCTACACGCAGGTCAACGTGTCCACCAGTCTGCCCGGTGAGTCCCAGTTTAAACCAGAACCCGGACAGAACCGGCCATCTTTCATTTATTCTGTGAACGTTTTTCAGCAGGGGCCCAAAGTGTTCTGGGGCCCTGAGCAGATTTTTACTCAGGAGGGCCTTTCTGTTAAAAACACTGCCCACAATAACAGCATTTTACCAAGATTTGGTCTAACCTGGGAAAGTAGGCGGAGTTTATTTGGCTGATCCTAAAAATCAATCAGAGGTAATTATTAATATTATCTGAGACAATCTGAAGCTCAAACAGATAAACTAAAGAATCATATTGTAACAATGGTAATGCAACAATCAAACAATGAATATTAAAAAGTCACTTTAAGTTCTACAGATTTTTACTCCCTTTAAATTATTTTATTTAAATATTTTTGCAACTCTTTTTACTTTTAAAAATAAAAATAGAATTAAATTTTTAAAAAATAGTTACAGAAAAACTACAGAGTTACTATACAAAGATTTCGACAATTGAGCACTTTTCAATAATCTACACTGAAACAAAACTAAATCAAATGGAGTAATATTCACATTTTCATGTATTTTAACATCTGCAAGACAGTTTTATTTATTTAGCATACTTTCAAAACCAGGCAGTTCAAGGTGCTTTACATGATTCAATGGCAACGAACCAAATACATGACAAAAATATGAAAATCAAAACAGATCTTCAACAAATGAAACGCATTTAGTAACTGAAGCATAAAATAAAATTTATGTGAGAGTATAAAATTTAAAAACAAATAAAACACAAGAATTCATCAATAAGACGAATGTATAAAGAAAAACATTATACAAAAGAATATAGGTTAAAAACAGATAAAAACAGAATCAGTTAAAATATAGGAATAAAAATCAAATAATAATAATAAAAATCAAACCATGAGAATCAAAGAGTGATTAAAAGAATGCAATTTAGTTTTAATCTTTGATTTAAAAGAGCCTAACAATTCAGCATTTTTGTAATTATCAGAAAGTTTGTTCCAGATGAGGGGAGCATAGAAACTAAAAGCTGCTTCTCCATGTTTGGTTCTGAGTCCAGGAATGTTTAGTGAACTAAAGTCGGAGGACCTGATTGGTCTGGATGGTTTTTACCATGATAGCAGATCTCCATCATCCTTTGGTGCTAAACCATTCAATGATTTATAAACTAGTAGGAGTATTTAGACATCTATTCTCTGAGCTACAGGGAGCCAGAGGAAGGACTTTAGAACTGGGGTGATGTGTTCTACTTTCCTGGTTCTAGTGAAGAACACGAGCAGCAGCGTTCTGGATCAGCTGCAGCTGTC
The DNA here is from genome assembly GCA_028564705.1 of Apricaphanius iberus. Classification (NCBI taxonomy): domain Eukaryota; kingdom Metazoa; phylum Chordata; class Actinopteri; order Cyprinodontiformes; family Aphaniidae; genus Apricaphanius; species Apricaphanius iberus. Next base: position 70,862 of record JAPXFQ010002779.1, on the reverse strand, counting down.
TGAGTGACTTTTTAGGTAGACCTGTGAGGACACTGTTACAGTAATCAATCCGACTAAAGATAAACGCATGGAGTCTATAGTCTGTGTTCAGTGTTGGTACCATCACTATAATATTATTGATAAACATAAATGATTGACTTTTGAAAATTGTATTTTCTTCTCCAATGTTACTTTGGTTTATAAAACTTGAAATAATTTGGCAGCCAAACTTTTAGGAACGTTTGTGAAACCTCATGATGGCGTGGGCCGTAACTCAACATGAGCCTCCAGTAGGGGAGACTGTGGAATAAATCTTCAGGTCTCTACTTTCAGCCAGAACTGTTTTTCGGTTAAATCGATGAGGATGTGGAACTCACTGCTTTTAGAGATACGGGAAAGCAGTACATGAACAACGTTTGAAATGAATTTGAATGTGTGGCTAAAAAGTTGTGTATATTGATTTGAGATATTAATTCATTATTTGTATTATTGGTAGTCCAGTTCAATTCTTGGACCGCTGATAATCGCTGCTATTGCATGTTGTCTGGCGGAAGGATTGTTTTATGTTACGTTGTTTATTATTTTAATCTGTCACTTGCCAATGCATAGGGACTGCAGATGTAAATTAGCTTTTAGCTATCTCTAATTTGTATAACATATCTGTTGTAACATGCCGCTATTAAATAAATAACTTTTTGTTAGAATTGTTAGAATCTTTTAAGTGAAAAAGCTGTTAAATTCATTTCAACCCCTGGTAAAGTTTAGTTCAGGAGCTTCTGTCACTGGAGGATTAGTTAGTCTCTCTACTCTCGCTAATTTAATGTTTCCATTAATGATTTTGGAAACGAAACATTCTGTTAACTCTTTCAAAGTTAAGCGATATCTGTTCAGTCCGTGTCTGTAGATCTGAGAGTGAACCTGGAGTCGAGTTTTCCACCATTTTAGTTTTTTTTTTACTTCGTACCAGCGGATCGCTAGTCCACGGAGACTTCTTTCTACCTGAGACTGCTTTAACTTTAGCTGGAGCAATGGTGTCAATGATGTCTGAAGCTTTTGGAGAAAAAGTTATCAACCTGCTTGTTTGCTGGGTTTATAAAACCTCCTGAGCCACAGCAGCAGTGACTCCCACGCTGATTATTTTCCAATGGCCTCTCCTGTTGTCAGCCGTTGCCGTGGCGTTGCTGGGTGCTTATTATGGGGTGGTAGAGTTAGAGCTGTCCTGCTAACCGTGTCATCCAGGAGGATTGGACCGGGCTTTATGAGAACGTGTCTGCAGGGCTTTCAGAGGATTTAGCCTGATGTTTGATGCTTTAAAGGAACTCTGACATGAAAAGAACCTCACAGGCTCCTCTGGTTTCAGAACCGCAGTCTCATTTGGGTCGGGTCGAAGCCCAGAAGTCAGATCTAGTGCTCATCTAGAACCGAGTTCAGGTAAGAAGCAGATTTAACGAGTCAGAGGAAAACACACGAAAGAACAACAATATCTGAACCAGGTTATGATAAGAGGACCGGGTGAGACTGGACCAGAACCCGTATGATCTGCTTCCACATAGATTTTCAAAATAAAATACGGATCAAGCCATTTTCTCAGAATACTTCACTGAAGCAGGGAAAATAACTTTAATAAATTAATAAAGACAGTAAAAATAATAGTAAATTACACAATGAAATTAAGAGATCTGAAGGTTAAACCAGAAACAACTTAAAGGTTCTGATCTTTGGCTCAGAAACGGGTCAGTGATCTAAAGAAAAGCAAAGAACAAATGAGAAAAAGAAAAAAATCAAATAAACGACATCGTCCTGAAACATCAGTTCCCTCGGTTCTGAATATCGGTACTGGCAACAGAAGAACCTGTTCTGATCCACGTCTGGAGTCCAGAAAACAGAACCGGAACATGTCAGGACCCCCCTGCCCGTTGGGTTCTGACGGGTTCTGGGGGATGTGGCTGTTTCCTGCAGCTTTGCACAGCAGTCGCTCCTCTGTTTCTCTGGCCGCTCATAAGTTCCCGCCCCCTCGGCACGAGCTGACAACTAAATCTAACACACCATGAGAGTCGGGTGTTAAGGCAGAACAGCCAATCATCAGCCGGTCCCACTCAAATGCTGCATTCCATTTGTCTCGGATACTCAGGCGTCTGAGTTGCTAACGTAATTCCCCACTTAAAGCGTTCCAGTTTGTCGGAAAGAACACGGACGCTTTGAGGCAGCAGCTGTCGAGGGGCAGGCTAGTGATTGTTAGTGTTGTTAGCGACGTAGCATCTTCAGCAGACCAGCATGAAAAACAACCGGATTAAAGCAGAAATGTAGTCAAGTGTGTAAAAGCATTTAAAAACGACATTAAAACGACCAACATAGTACAAATAAAAAGAAAATACGTCTCTACTACGGGAGCAGCCATCTTTGTTTCCGAGCTTTCCGCTCTACTCGGTCTACTATCAGAGATGAGAAAATTTCCGACTTAATGGGGGCGTGTCTCGGTGAAATGTCGCGAGGCATCTGCGAGATTTCTGACTTTCCGACTCTGAAAGGTTAAGTGGAACGCAGCAAAAGTCGGTGTTATTTTTCAGACGGGAGGGGGAGAGGCAGATCTAACATCCAGATTTTAAATATGCTTGAAATGTGTTTGGGAAGATGTTCTGTTTATGTTTTCTTCACATGTCGTGTTTTCTGTGTTGTATTTCTTTTTTCAGACTAGCAATGAAAAAAGTGGATATTATTTTAACTTTTTACATTATTTATACCACCAGAAATAAAACTTTGTTTTTTTTTTCTTGACATCTCCCATTTTCAAGCTGCAGCAAAGCAATATTTAGCATTCACAGTCCTGTCTGACCCGTGTTACTGTAGAGCTCACCGCCGTGTTTTTGTCACGCAGAATCATTAAGATTCAGAAAAAGAAAGAGGCAGGAAAAGATTGACACATTTTTCAAGAGGAATCCTGTAAGTGAAGTTAAGAGGCCTATGAAGGAAGAGAGATCTTGTGTGTATTAAAGGTGGTGCTTATTTCCATTCCAGCTGCACACGCGTGTCTGCTGGTTTTATATCAAATTAACTATTTCATTTCAAATGTTTTGATTAGAGTTTATGTGAGGATGTGGCCAGGAATGAGGAAGACGTAAGAGAGGAAAAGGATGAAGATGAAATGATTGAGAGGAGCAGAGAATTCAACCCCAGCTGTTACTGGAAACCAGACTTTTTATTTATCGGTTTTTTAACAAAATAACACATCCATCCCCGCACTTTTAAAAAGCTTGCTACACCACTGCTAGGCGACATTCCCTAAAAATAAAATCCCTGAAATGATTTTCCGATTATCCCCCCACTTATTGAGGAAAAAAACAAAGTATAAACGGCAGACAACGATTGGGCTACAGTTAGCTGTTTTTAGCTAAGGCTCGTTGGTCACTGCGGTTGTGTTCCTTTCAGAGAGGCTGGCATTTTTCTCTGTTTCAGGTGTTGGAATAGGTTTGTGGTGCTGTTAATTTGGCAGCTATGGAAGCTGCAGGGAGCCAAAAATGTCCCATTAAAAAAAAAAAACTCAATTTACTTTTTTTTTAATGCCCCACAACAGAAAATGTTAATTCCGTCAACTGTTTTGGCCAGGCCCAGTTCTGTCTGAGCTGTTCCGTGGGTTCTGGAGCAGGTCGGAACGTCTGCGGATCTCTAACCTTCAGGATGAATCTCTCCTGAGGATTTGGAGCGTTTCGGCTGGTTCTGATTCCCTCCTGGGCTCAGCGGCTCCTCACTGGGAAGCATTTCCACCGATGATGCAGGCGAAGGTTCTGGTTCTGTGGGAGCTCTAAACCCATCCAGACTCTGTGACCTTTAGAAATGCTGCAGCAGGGATTGGATGCACCTATCATCCCTTTATTACTCCCCCTCCTCCCTCTCTCTGATCTGCTTTTTTTACCCTTCATTTCCTTTCTCTCTCTCTGCCCTCATAAACTCCCCATTCTCGGAGGATCAGTCCTCTCTCTGCTCCTCTCTGATTCCCTCTCCAGGAATGGGTTTTTCCTGCCGCTCTAAGCTTGTTAGTTCTGGTTCTTAAAGCGGTCTGCAGGCTCATGTTTTCCACTAAACACACGGATCCACTCGGGTCGCTGTACATCTGCTGATTCTCTGCCGCCATGCGGGACGCCGGGACATTAAAGCGTCTAATTGATCCGCACGCGCTCAGTAAAGGAGGGCTGTTCCTGCGGTTTTATCAGGAGCCTCCAGGCCACCGGGGGCAACCTGGGGATCAGTTCCACCCAAAGCTCCTGTGGATTAGGGATGCATGAGTGGCTGCAGCACGCGTTGTTGGTCATCAAACACTCACATTCCTGCGTTCATGTGCTTCAAAAGTCTCCTGTAATGACACCGAAACGCTCCTTAAATATGTGATGGACGTGTTGGCGGAGAGGAAGACGGGGATGCCAGGAGCGCTGCTGAGTAGGTGGAGGTCAGGGAGGAGGCGGAGTCAGCATTCGGACATCCTGAGTAGATTATGGAGCCGGCCGATTCCTGTGGAGCCTGGGAAAGGAGAGACTGTGAGAGGGAAGACTTTTAGAGGAAGAGCAACAGGGAGAAGCTACCTGGAAACTGCTTGGAAACAGCTGGAGCTATCTGAAAACCCCTGGAGACACCTGGAACTACCTGTAAACAGCTGAAACTGCCTGGAAAAAACTGGAAATGCCTGGAAACCCTTGGAACTGCCTGGAATTACCTGAAATTACATGGAACTACCTGAACACACGTACTGCATGGAAGTATTCTAAATTGCTATAAACTATATTTTATGTGTAATATTCTATGTTACGTTCTAAAAATCTCTGTATTCAATTTGTTAGATTATTTTAAAGTGTTTAATAATGTACTCTGGTATTCTAAATGCATATTTATATGAGTTCTAAATGGTTTTATCCATGTTCTCCCATATATTCTTTTGCTATTCTTTGTTACCAGAACAAAGGAAGTGATCATATTTGGTGATTTCGATTTATTAGATTTTCAACATAAAAAAATAAACATGTTAAAAATGTAACAGAAAATAAGTTTTGACATATGCCAAAAAAAACAAAAATTTTTGTTCCAAATATTTAAATCTAAACAATTTCAATGAGGGCCCTATAAAAGGATCATATTCCTCAGAGATCCGACCAGAAACAGTGGCTGCTTGGAAGCAAATGATAATCGGTTTTATTAGAAATCCTCCTGTTTTCTCCCGTAATGAAACTATTAACCTGTGACTGGGATCAGGAGGAGCAGCTTCAGTCCAGATGAGACCAGAAGTTGTGAAGGATGTTCCTTTCTTTGTTCCATGGAGTTTCCTCCTCCGGGCCGCTGCAGGAACCGTTCAGATCCATAATTAGAAGTGATGAGAACGTGAGGCATCAGCAGGCACCAAATGAATAGAGTCATCAAGCCGCTGCAGCGCAGCCACTTACGGCGCTTTGTCACCCCGTGATGGGAGTTTTAATTGCCTACCTCTCGGCTTTAATCGAAGTCTATGTAGAGGAGCGGTGAGGGTCTTCAGGACATTTGCTGTCCCTGTTCCTCCTATCTTCATAATCAGAGGATTATTCATCGTTTCTAAGCTCTTCCAGTAGCAGGTGAAGACTCTCATCTTCCCACTGAGACATGAGAGACAAGTTCAAGCGTCTGAAAGCTACTCAAGTCTTGTTCCGCTGCTCTGATACCTGCTGAGGTCTGAGGACGGAATACAGACTCACACGCTCCTCCTTCCTGCAGCTGCATGTTCACATGCAGGAAGAGGAAAATGAAGAGATGCGAGGTTTTAAAGCACCAAGGCTGAGTTCTGTAGGACATGTCAGGAGGAGATGAAGCTGTTCTCCATCTGACACAGCAAAGGTTGGCCCTGTGGATTAATGTGTTTTTATGCACAAATGAAGAGATTTTTACTATCATCAACAAAAACAATAAATTATACTATATTTAAAGACTTATACATAATGTATAAAGAATGGAAAACATACAAACTTAGTCTGAAAACCCTCTTATTTTGTTATTTTTAGTACGGCTGTCAATCAAGGCAAGGTTATTTGTAGAGCACTGATTCAAATACGAGGCAATTCGAAGTGCTTCGTGGTTGCATAAATTGAGAAAACAGAAAAAATAATTAATTACTATAAAAAGGAAGAGCGCAAAATACTTTCAGTTGTCATATGAACGGGTAAAAAGAAGTGTTTTCAGCCTGGATTTACAATAAAAAAATGATCTAATTAATCACAGCATAGCTGTAAATTAATCACCATTCCTAAATATGACATAAGAAACTAGTTTTCAGTGTAAATAAAAGGACAAATCTAGATGCAGTTGCAATTTTAAAAAATCAAATATAGGAGAAATCAATCAAATTTTTATTTCGAACTCCACTTTCACATTTACAATGTTTATGTGGTCTCATATGAAAAATAATAATAAATAGAGGTAGAACCAACCAAAATATATGAATAAACTTAACATATGGACATCACTGTATTACTGTACTGTATTAAATATCACATAAATCAAATATAATATAGAATAATCTGTCACAACTGACCATTTTCCAAAAGTAAACAATCAGCAGATTCTCCAGTTCATCACAACAGGAAATAAACGCTCTTATTGTGAAGATGTACACAGCTACTTCCGCTAATAGTTAGCACTAATTAAAGTCTGAAAACATCAATTTAACGGAATAATTTAGTATTTTTAATGCAGCAGTATCTCACTATGAAATGTACTGAAGATATACAGCGAGCCAACAGGCATAAATCAACATAAATACGGCGCATTTAAACTCTTCGCCACACAACAAGCAAACATTGGTAGCGGACGGATTATTCCCACAGACAATTTATAAGCTCATCATATCATCACAAAGCCAATACGCCAATAATAATATACTCATAGTCATTTAGGATCACAAACACATGCTGCTGCACAACAATCTGCAGTTTGGCTGGTTAGGAAGGAGAACTGATGTGTTACAGGCTGAATTATAAGTATTCTGTACCTTAATTGCATAAAAATAAAGAAAAAAAAGAGTCAATTCTAGGAATTAATCGATCCGCATTGTTTATGTTCGTTTCAACAGCCCTAACTATTAGCAGTTTTTTGCACAAAGATAACCAGGTTGTTGAATCGCACCTCCGCTTCTCATCAATTCCTGCCATCGGTGAAGTGATGCTCATGGACAAACATGTTATGGCTGGTCAGCTGCAGGATCCTGGAGAGGAATTCCAGCCATCTCTCTCGATTGGACTCTTCTTTGCAAAGAATGAATAAATTCCTGTACCTCTTGCAGCCAAATGTCCATTTCTCAGAGACATTTTTGAAGTTAAAATGTTACAAAACAGCTGTGCTTATGGTGTCGGGGGGCTTTTTTTTACTCATAGTGGTGACGCAGACGCATCAGGCACTTCCTGGTTGGACACGTTGACGTAAAACATTTAACCATGTTCTAAGTCAGTCGTTTACCAGGAGAGGGCGGAGCAGCTACTCAGACAGCAGGATTCAGGAGAATTATGTGTAGATTTAGCCAAAAAACATGCATCTAGTTTGACGCATATGCATTATTTAAGCTTCAGGTTGCAAAGCCTGTAGGCGGGCCTTTCTCTGGCAGATGTTTTAAACACTAGCCGATTGTGGTTGGCTACATAACGTTGAAATCGGGCCACGTCACTACAGTGAGACACTCTGATTTGTTGGCGTACTGCATCAAGTGCTTCAAAAATTCAGCTAGCTGAAGCGCATTGCTGCTGGAAACACTTGAAAAATTGACGTAGCCAACGCACACAACCGACGGACTCAACCATAGACCTCACATGGAATCTTCTCACAACTGACGCTGACGTTTTGGGGCCGGTGTGAACGCAGCATTAGGTTTTCTTGTAGTTCTGTTTCTGTAAAAAGCTTCCTGGTGGTTCTGGTCCCGGAGAAGCTGTTCAGGGCTTGGTGTCTGACACACACACACACACACACACACAAACACACGTAGGGAGATGAAATCGCTGCAACCTGTAATTTAGTTGTTCAGATGGAAATGTGGCCCATCCAGGTGTCTTCCTCCCCCAGTATAGTGTGTGAGTGTATAATTCAGTCCCTGTAAACACCTCCCTTACTGTTTCTTCCTGCAGGGATGTGAATACTATCTGTAACCTGGTTGTTCTCCTCTCCTCCTCCAGCCTCATGGTGACTGCTGTTCCCAGAACCTTGCTGCAGGTTGTAGTTTCAGGAAACAGAACCTTTCAGTCACTCCTTATAATCACCAAAGTAGTGTTAGTACCTAGATATTAATTCATGCTGAAGCTGGTGTCTGAAGTAGATATTCTGCTGGCGTGGTATCCATTTATTCGAGCCTTGCGTATACGCATCTACCAGCAGAGTTCACCAACGTTGCCTGACAGCCAGGTGCCTTAAAACAGCCGGCCGGAAATATATTTAGTAGGCCTGTTAAAATGAACGCGGCTCGTTCATCCTAAAAGTCAGTTATTTCTCCTCACTTATCAGCATGGCACCCTGTATCTGAGAGAGATTTAAGCAGCACCACGACAGAGCTCAAGTATGAGGGCAGAAATTACAAGTGAGTATATTATTACTGACATAATGGCTTTGAGTCGATATGATGAAGTTTATAAGTGGTCAAACTGATTTTTTTTTTCATCTATCTGCTACAGCTGTCTGCTTGGTCTTGTTGAACGCGTTGCAGCGAGTATAAAACCGCCGTATTTGTGTTGATTTAAGCATGTTGGTTCACCACACAACGCATATTAATACTTTTATGTTTTAAATCTACTAAGGTTTGAGTATTAAAACTAGAGAGAAATGTGAGTAAATGTTAATGTACGTCTGGGAAAAGTGTAAAAAAGTGTGTGGTGAGGGGTTTTACTGCCTTAAAACATAATTATAAAACAATTGGAAAGAAAATCAAAAAGGAAAATAACTTGATCCATTAGTGAAAGTAAATTATAGTGCAGTGCTAACTTTATGCGGATCACCCACAGGTAGCTGCCCTATTGCAGGACCGTCAGCTATAAGTTAAAGTTGAAGTTTCTCCAAATAAAACAGTGTTAAGGTTGCAAAAGGAGCACATTTTATTGTTGCACATTCTTCTGGTGCGAGTACATATTATATCCAACTTTGATCTTTGTGCTACAGTGTGGATTTAAATCATTCTTCCCAACCAACAGCCTATTGGTAACGTTTATAAAACCCGATAAACCTATGGCTTTTAACTTGTATTGATTTAATTAAGATGCCATTTTAACCACGTTTATACACTGCAGCGCATATTGTAATGAAACATGAATCAGATTAATACTTGGAGGCTAAATAAATATTTAATAACTGTCCCCAGCAATCCTGAAACCGCATTCAAATTTATAATTAAGTCCCCGGCAATTTTAAAAACATACTGATGCCCTTTTAACTAATGATGTACATTTGCAACATTTCACATTTAAAATGCCTATAAATCAGAAGTCGCATATATGACGCCATTTGGCTAACAGGAGCTAGCATTAGCTATAGCGCATAAAACACTCACCTAGAGCTTGTAGAGCTTCTCCTCCATGCTGGCTCTCACTCCACCGACTGCTTTATCCCCGACATAGCTGCTACTTTCCACATGGTCACATTTATAGAGGTTTTCTCCGTTTTTAATGCTCCTTTCTTCATCATGGAGGCTACGACCATCGCTCTCCTTCTTCTTCTGCAGTTGTAGTCCGCTAAACGCTTTCACACGAAACCTAAAGTAACTTTTGCCGCCGGTTGAAAATCAGCGTTTTCTCTTCATCAAAATTTGTTTTTAAAATTCAAGGACATCATATTTTCGATCCACGGCGCATTTCAAACTGGATCAGAAAATAACTTTCATCGCTCTGTTGACGCTCATTAATTTTTCTTTTTGGCATTGGGGGACCCATGGACAGGAAGTAGAAGGGCGTGGCTTAGGCTCCCCATTGTGACACCAGTTGAAAGTCAGTAGTACGGACCGAGGACGGCTGATCAGAGATGTCTGGGGCGTTTCTCTAAAACATTTGAGGCTGGACAGTCAGACTTGGTTCTGATCCGGTAGATAATTCTAGGAACATCCAAAGCTTTGCTGCTGATGGCTCCCCGAGACGTTCAGATTCTGGGGAACATCAGACATTCTTCATTCAGACGCTTTGTGTCATTATCTCTATAAGAAATCTGAAACTATTTGAACTGTTTTCATATTTGAGCTGAGTGGAGGATTGAAGATGTTTTAAGCACGTCTCCAGGAATCCCAGCTCAGCTCCACTCTTCACACTCGTCAGCTGTCAGTCCGTGATTTGTTGCACCTCTGGATTACCTGCAGGCAGGAGCTGGAGCTAAGCCTCCAGAGATCATCAGTCCTGATTCCTCCTAACCGTCAGAGACAGAACAGACAAACTCCTCTCAATCACTCCCATCTACAGGTGTGACACTCCCTCCCAGCTCTTCTTCACACTCTGCTGCCATCGGTAATGTGTGTGGGCGTTGTAGCTTCATCCTGACCGGTTCCACCGGGCCTGCAGGGACCAGCCGGGTCTCCTGGGAGCAGAATCAGAGTGGATCCTTCTAAAACATCTCAGTTCAAACCAATAGGAGCCCAGAGATTAGATGCCTGGATCGGTGTGTATGTACTTAATGATGCATAGGAGCCGTTTTGAAATCCTAGTTAGTTTTACGTTAGTGGAATTTGACATTGTGTGTGTGTGTAAATGGATTTTGTACGCATATTTTTTTATATTTGTGTGTAGATTTTACCAAACCAAACATTTCACCTGAAGTTGCCCAAAAACAGGCTGACATAAGTTACATATATCAGGTATTACGCACACACACAGTGTCTATTTTCTCTCCATAATTCTGTTCTGTTTATAGTTTGTTGCTGTTAAAGCTTCTTGGACGGGTTGGAATGGAAACTGAATTCCCCCTCGATGGATCAATAATGCATTCATATACGGTTTTTAAACCATCCTAAGCTCCAGGTGTCTCCACGTCTTCAGGCGTCCAACGCTTAGGGCTGGTCTTTGTCCTCCAGCATTAGGGTCAGTCCAGTAGCGGTTAAACCCTCCTCTTCCTCAGTCAGGCCTCTGGAATGCAGCTCTTCATCATCTTGGTAGGAACTGATGGATGTTTCTGCTTCAGAGGAAACGATTCACACCCACACCCTGATACCACCTCCTACCATCACCTGGCTGCAGGGACCAGATGCTCCTCTTCATCTGGTCAAGGTTCCCAAGCCGACCCAGGGTTCCTCTGTGGATGGTGGAGCAGGATGAAGGTTCTCCAGACGGATTCCCGCTGATAGACAACGATGCACCAATCCACTTTTTGCATTTTTTTGATTCCCGAGGTTCTGTCGATTCCGATCCAAACAGAGCTGAAGTACATAAACTGTGTTTTAACTTTCACCTTAATGTAAACAAATAAAAAGACAAATGTGCTGAATTAATATTTTATTTGACAAACGTGCAACAGTACAGCAAAATTAATAATTAACCAATAGCTTCACAAGTTCAGCCAAACATAAAATAAAAAAGGAACAAACCTTCAACTAGTGCAATTAAGAATACAAAAGAATCACGTAATAATAATATTAATAATTATTATTATCTGAAAAGCAGAAAAGAATCTCTTTGGTTTACTTGGTCCTACTAGGAATTCAAAGTATATTGTAAAATTAGGGCTGGATGTAAAGAAACAGAGCGTATGGATAAAGGGAATAGTCATATTGATAGATACCAGTGATTATTAGTGAGGCAACAATACCACTTTTTTCATACCGATATATTACCAATACATTGATCTGAATCCTTGCCGATACCGATATTTCTTCCACGCAAAAAAAAAAAAAAATGCAATGAAATGGAAGACAGGTTTTATTTTCTTCTCCTCTAACATGATGGTGAAATAGATCAAAAATAAACTATTATTAAAAATGACCAAAAAACAAACATTTCAAGTTAAAAATAAAAGTGCGTCCCGGGGGCCATTTATGGTCCTGGCACTGATTTTGCACGGCCCTGGAAAACCATTTAAGTTTTCCTCCACAGCAAAAATGACTGATGCAAATGGAGACTTTCTTTATAAAAGCATCAATATTGTTGACCAATTTAAAATGATTAGAAAATGTTTCATGTTACAAAACAAATTGGTCATTTAGAAAAGAATCATATTTTTAGTTTCAACAGCTAAAATAAAATCAGATGTCATAGTTAAAAATGACACATATCTTTAAGGAACAAAATCCTCCAAACACTGTTCTTTCTGTTAAAAAAAGATTTTTGTTTTAATTAGCCCCTCTGAAATATTTGAAAACTTTATTTCTTTTAAAAAGGCAAACTTTAACAGCCCTGTGTTTTTAATCTACAATCCTTTAAAAATCGCTTTTCTACAAGAATTTCTACTTTAGTTGTTTCATTAAAATACTAGATGTTAAATTTATTGTTAAGCAGTTAAAAAAGCAATTTTACGGGGGAGTAAAAACTTTTAATATGGACACTTTTGACTTTTCGCCCATGTACCAAATAGTTTGGATATCTCTGGGTTAATGGTAAAGGTTAGCTGCAATATCAGCCCTGATACTCCATACCGGTATCAGTATCGGTGCATCCCTACAGATCGATGGTGGTTCTGGATCAGCTGAATCTGCTCCCTGATGTTCTTCCTGGGTCCTTGGTGGTTCTCCGATGTTCTGCTTTGCTCCAAACAGAAGCAAAATGTTGGGAAGGAAACTAACTGATCTTTAGCATTCAGGAGAATAAATGTAGAAGTGAAAGATCAGAAGGAAGGAGAGCAGGTCTCCCTCTAACATCATTTCCCTGTTTTTCTCCCTGACAACTCATTTCATAGCTAATTAGACGTGCTTTAATTAGCAGTTAGGCTGAGGGGGCGGTGCTTGGGGATTACAGTAATATGTGCAGCCTGTCATTTGTTGACACAGAATCAAAGCGCAGCATTGCTGTCAGTAATGAGACTGTTTGCTCAGTGAGTGGAGTCATTACACAGCACATTTAATTAGGAACGCTTTGTTCCGACAATTCATCTCCTGCTTGTTCTCCGACGGGGCCGAGGAGACCGCTTCCATCAGCAGAACTTCATAGGTGGAAATAAGATGGGCGCCGTCCCCAGAAGGAAGCCTGCAGCTCCTGCTTCCTTCCAGCTCTCCTCCTCCCAGCCCTGATTAACTCCGCCCCCTCCTCTTCCTCTGCAGCTCCATCTCTGATCAGCGAGCTGCGGGCGGAGAAGATTGAGGAGAAGAGCGTCACGCTGGTGTGGAGAGAGCCGTCGTACCCGAACAGCAGCCGCACAGAGTACGAGGTCAAATACTACGAGAAGGTAAAAGACACGACCAGAACCTTCTGTGAAGCATTTCCATAATTAAATGTAACTTTGGGCCTTCGTTGTTCCTTCATATCATACAATATTAAAAATGATGCTTTCTGCTGTCTCTGTCTCACTTCTGTCTCCGTCTTTGCAGGACCAGAAGGACCAGAGTTATTCCACCGTGAAGACAGCAGCCACTCGGATCAGCGTCAACAACCTGAAACCCGGCACCACCTATGTCTTCCTCATCCGTCCCTTCCTAACCTCGGCTCCTTCCTCGTCCTTGTCTTCCTCTGCTCTCTCTTCAACCTCTTCGACTTCGGCCTCCTCGTCCTCCTCTTCTTCTTCTTCGTCCTCCTCCCCTCCTCCTACAGACTACGGAGCGTATAGCGCCCCCTTGGAACTGCAGACTCTGGGCGAGTGTGAGTTCTCACTTTGTTCCTCCTCGTCTCTTTATCTGTTTATTTGCTTTTCATGGTTTCTGTTGGTCAGAGCAGCTGGAAGACGACCTTCAGTTCTTTGTCTGGTTCTCTTGGTTCTGTTGGTTCTGACTGGTTCTGTTGGTTCCAGTGGCCCTGGCGTCCAGCGAACAGAACCCAGTGGTGATCATCATCATCGTCTCTGTGGCCGCCTTCATCATGCTGCTCTCCATGGGAGTGGGACTAATGCTCTGGAGGAGGTACGCTCCTTTATGACCTCACTGAAGGTTCATCCATCCATCTGTTCATCCATCCATCTGTTCATCCATCTATTCATCCATCTATTCATCCATCTATTCATCCATCTATTCATCCATCTATTCATCCATCCATCTGTTCATCCATCCATCAATCCATCAATCTGTTCATTCATCTGTTCATCCATCCATCAATCCATCCATCCATCCATCCATCTGTTCATCCATCCATCCATCTATCTATTCATCCATCCATCTGTTCATCCATCCATCTGTTCATCCATCCATCCATCCATCCATCCATCTGTTCATCCATCTATTCATCCATCTATTCATCCATCCATCTGTTCATCCATCTGTTCATCCATCCATCAATCCATCCATCCATCCATCCATCCATCCATCCATCTGTTCATCCATCCATCCATCCATCCATCCAGCCATCTATTCATCCATTCCATCTATCTATTCCATCCTGTTCTTCCTCATCTGTTCATCCATCTATTCATCCATCTATTCATCCATCTATTCATCCATCCATCTGTTCATCCATCTATTCATCCATCTATTCATCCATCAATCTGTTCATCCATCTGTTCATCCATCCATCAATCCATCCATCCATCCATCCATCTGTTCATCCATCCATCCATCTATCTATTCATCCATCCATCTGTTCATCCATCCATCTGTTCATCCATCCATCCATCCATCTGTTCATCTATTCATCCTCATTCCATCCATCTGTTCATCCATCTATTCATCCATCTATTCATCCATCAATCTGTTCATCCATCTGTTCATCCATCCATCAATCCATCCATCCATCCATCCATCCATCTGTTCATCCATCCATCCATCCATCCATCCATCTATCTATTCATCCATCTATCTATTCATCCATCCATCTGTTCATCCATCTGTTCATCCATCTGTTCATCCATCTGTTCATCCATCTATTCATCCATCCATCCATCCATCTGTTCATCCATCCATCCATCCATCCATCTGTTCATCTATCTATTCATCCATCCATCCATCCATCAATCTGTTCATCCATCCATCCATCTATTCATCCATCCATCTGTTCATCCATCCAATCATCCATTTATTCATCCATCCGTCTGTTCATCTACTCATCCATCCATCCATCCATTTATCCATCCATTCAATCATCCATCCATTCATCCATCCATTTATCCATCCATCCATCCATCCATTTATCCATCCATTCATCCATCCATTTATCCATCCATCCATCCACGATAGAATCGCCTGGTTACTAGGTGAGCTCCTCTGATTGGTCCAGAACTCTGCCTTTATTATCAATATAATGAATAAACTGTTCAGACGGTAAAATGAGTTCATCCTGCAGGCCGGGAAGCTTTACTTTTCATTTTTCCATGAATCATTCCTTTAAATAAACCTTCCTGCTTCATGCTCTGATAATAAAATCTCTCGTTGCTGAGCAATAATTAGATTGAAATTTTAAAGCCGAGTGATTCAGAAGCAATAAAAAGTGGCGACCTAATTCTTCCAGGACGCTCCTGGGCCTGATCCTATCAGCGTTCTGCAGAATGAAACCGTGGAGGATGGAAGGAAGCTCAGTCCAATATCTAAAGCTGGACTTTACCTCTGCAGCTTGGAGTATAAACCAGAACCAGGATATCTGGTCTGTAGATGCAGTAGCAGAGAGCCGAGAGGTCAGCTGAAGAGTCACACAGTCCATCCCATCCTACAGATGCATGCTTTGGTTCTGCTGAGCAGTGTAAGGGTTATCAGTTCATCTGGTGTTGCTGTTTGGGCCGCTGATGCATGCAGATAAAAGAGAAGCTCCATCATCTGGAGGAGAGAACCTGGATGTTCAATCAGACCAATCAGGAAAGTGTGTCTAAACAAACATGAAACGGTTCTTTTCTACTGTGTTTCTGCTTCTCATCAACATGCAGACAGAACTCTTAGCAGCCATGTTGGATCCGCCCACTTCGGGAACGCTGACTAATTATTTAGAGACCAGAAACGCTGGAGCTGCTTTCAGGATTCTCCACAGGATTCTCCGTCTGGTTTCCTTCAGGAGAAGTCCGATAGAGAGCAAAGCTAAGATCTCCTGGTGTTAAGCCTAGTTTATACTTCTCCCTCTGCTTTGAAACGGATAGATGCAGCATCGATATCTATCGACGCGAGGCCTCTCTGTCACATACGCGAGGACGGATTTTCTAACGAGCCGTCTCCATCAACAGACAGCGTCTGCCTGTGATTGGTCAGTTCACCATCAGCCAGAGATCGTTTCACCAGCAGGGGGCTCTGTACTCGCTGTATTCAGTAGTTAATGCAGCGTTCGGCCACTATATGCTTTATAATGAAAGGATCATTGATCTAATCTGGTCTGAAGGTGATTCTGAACACAAGGAGGTGTAGAGAAACAACGAAAAACGCTTCTGTGTTTGTTTCCATGTGTTTTTAGAGGATTCTACGAGCTGCATTTCTATTAAAAAGCTTTAAAGCTTAATAAGAACGTACTTTGTGTCGTTCATCACTCCTTGAGGGGGAAATGTTTTCACAGACTGAAGAAACTTAAGTTAAATAGAAACGACCCTGAAATGGTAGGTAGACCCACCATGAAAAGTTAGCTCCCCCTTCTGTCCTGGTCAGGAATTACTTTGCAACACTGGAAAGACAACAAAGAACGGAGAGACAGAATAAACAAAAAACGTTTCCATCAGTGCGTCTGCGTCTGGGTACAAAGGTGTAGAAACTAGGCTTAAGAATGCATGATACAGACGTCCTGAAAACTGGAAAACAGTTCATGAGAAAGGAGACGCCACACACACCCACCCACACACAGAGACGGAGCATCGGTGCTTGACTGACTCGGATCGACCCAGAGTTTCGGAGCGTTGCTCAGTCCCTCTTCAGGAAGCTCAGGGCTGACTGGTCAGAGCAGGGATTGTTTTTCTGTTCACTGACCAGAAACCGTGTGTGCGTGTGTGTGTGTGTGTGTGTGTGAGTGTGTGTGTGTGTGTGTGTGTTTCATCTGGTTGATTTTGAGGCGCTGAAGAAAAAGAAAAAAAACAAAGATACCGGATATTAAAGTTTAGGTTCTGTGGTGGAAACTGGACCAGAGCAGCAAAGGCAGCTTTGATGGATTTATTAACTTGCTCAATATTAACATGGATAAAACTAATGACACAGACACATTCCACAGATTAAAACATCAAGGCCATGAGTTTGATCAGAAGCTGCTCCTGGTGGCTCCATCCACTCAATGCTGTCAAAGACATGAAGGCTCCACCCACCTACTTCCTGCTATAGCTTCGCCTGTGGAAGGTTCTGAAACTAAAACAAGGTCCAGAAAAAAAGCTGTTCTCATTACCATCCTGGTTCTGGAGGAGGAGGAGGAGGAGGAGGAGGAGGAGGAGGAGGTGGTGGTGTTGGTTTCTGATGATCTCCCGAGGAAGCAGGAGAACTTTAACCTCCTGAAAGGAGAACGTAGAGGAGAATCTGGCAGCCAGAACCCTAATGAAACGTTTCCCTCGGTTTTCATCTCCAGCAGCTGAAATTCTTCCTTAAAAGGAAAAAAAACGAAAGTCTGAATTTATGAAGAAAAGTAGAGCCGAAGCTTCTGTTGCTGGTTCTGTTTTGTCTTTCATGCATTTCATTGAGGAATTTATTTTTAGTTGTTTGGAGGGTTTTTTCTCTCAAAAAGTCGAATTTTATTGTTGTGATTTCTTTAGTTGAAAAAAATAAGGTTGAAAACAGGATTTAGGGAGAAATAATAAACTAAAAAGGAGCCGCATGGCTTTGTCTGAGTTAATTTTCTGTAAAAAGACAGAACAATGATTCTAGAACCCTGTTTGGTCCACAGCCATGGACCCATCAGACTAGAACTGATCTCAGCCCTACCACCTGTTTCCCTCTCAGTACCTGCAGTTCTGACCCGATCCCCTTTGGTTTCTCTCTCTGCAGACAATGCGGCTACAGCAAAGCGTCCCAGGAGGGAGACGAGGAGCTCTACTTCCAGTGTAAGTCCCAGAACTCATCCCAGTATACCACAGCATCCCAGTTCAGGGCAGGAATGGGTTTACTGAGGCATTCCTTATTGGCATTCGCCCTGTTTTGACCCCTGTTAGAAATCAGGGAGCATGCTCAAAGGCACACAGAGCTGTGGAAAAGTATTTACACCCTGAAAGATTTCTTTCAAACATTTAAATATTTCAGATAAAACTAATGTTAGCTAATTAAACGTAAAAACTGTTTCTACATGAGAGAAAAACATATGCATGACCATACAGGAAAACATATGGACCGCCTAAATTTTGATATCTGGCAACCAAATAAATGGGCCTCACTTATCTAAATTCCATATTAAGAACGCAGAATTGAGTTTGTCCTTCATTTGCGGGTCGCTACTAAGACTGCCTGAGTAATTTATAACAGGTGCAGGAGCAGTGTTTAAATGAAGACTTTGCGTTCGTTACTGTGTGAGCCAGCCTTTCTGCCCCATGCACTGCGCTACAGACGGACGAGCACAGTGGATTCATGATGCGTCTTTGGCAAAAAGGGGGGAAATTACATACCTGTCAAGTTCGTGGCTGTTGGACGGTTAATTACTATTAGGCTAGAATGTCTGTCAATTATTATAAGCGTTTGTCATTATTCAATTTAAAGGTTGTAAATGGAACATGAGCATGATAGCGACATCTAGTGGGTCTAGGTTGTAGTTGCAACAATAGAAACATCATTCCAGCTTTGGGTTGCCAGGTTTGCTTCTGATACGCCCGGTAACCAACCTGAACTGTGTCCAGTGAGGAATGTATCCTAGAGGAGTTTAGCTAACAGCTAACTTTAGCAAAGTTAGCTAGCGAGTTAGCTTACTGATCCAGGAGGAAAGTCTCCGTTTCTGCATGTGTTTGATGGCGTAGAAATGTTTTATGTGGGTCCATCTAGTGTAGGCTTCACCTAAAACTACTCTAGTTTCTGTTAGCTAGCTAGTTAAGTTAGCTGGTGAGTTAGCTTACCGATCCAGGAGGAAAGTCGCAGTTTCTACGTGTGTTTGATGGCGTATAAATGTTTTATGTGGGTCCATCTAGTGTAGGCTTCACCTAAAACTACTCTAGTTTCTGTTAGCTAGCTAGTTAAGTTAGCTGGTTAGTTAGCTTACCGATCCAGGAGGAAGGTCTCTGTTTCTGCGTGTGTTTGATGGCTTAGAAATGTTTTATGTGGGTCCATCTAGTGTAGGCTTCACCTAAAACTACTCTAGTTTCTGTTAGCTAGCTAGTTAAGTTAGCTGGTGAGTTAGCTTACCGATCCAGTAGGAAAGTCGCAGTTTCTGCGTGTGTTTGATGGCATAGAAATATTTTATGTGGGTCCATCTTGTGTAGGCTTCACCTAAAACTACTCTAGTTTCTGTTAGCTAGCTAGTTAAGTTAGCTGGTTAGTTAGCTTACCGATCCAGGAGGAAGGTCTCCGTTTCTACGTGTGTTTGATGGCATAGAAATATTTTATGTGGGTCCATCTTGTGTAGGCTTCACCTAAAACTACTCTAGTTTCTGTTCTTCTGCGGTCACTCCTCTCCTGAGACGGATAAAAATATCTCTGGGGCTCTGAAGCAGCTGCTGGACTTGCTGACTCCACCATTCTTCCCAGTACCAGCCCAGCTGTGTGAACTTAAGGCTTAGTTCTGAAAGGGTTAAAAGTTTTTTTTCCTGGTAAACTGTTACTCACCCGGTGTTAAGTTGTTGAATTACAGACATAATTAAGGTAAAAGCTCAAAAAAATAATTTAATAGCACTGACCTATATCAATATGGAACGGGATAATGGATTCTGACTCTTGAGAATCGAAATCGAATCGATTCTTGAAATTTGAATTGATATCAAACCCTAATCGTAATATATCCTATCATCAAATTTGTATCACGATTCATATCGTACCGCCAGATTCATGCACATACACATCCCTAATAGATGTGGACATGGCGTGCTGCTGTTCCTAGTGAAACTGATCCAGAACACCAGGTCAGTTTGGAGCAGAACATTAGAGATACATGCACATGAATTCCTCTGACTCCACTATCTGATGTGCATCAACAGAGGGGAGAAGATGTTGGAACAGAGAGCAAATGGTTCTTGTTCTGGACGTCAGAGTGAAAACGAAGCAGCAGCAGAACATAAATTTTCCACCCTGTTCACACTGAACTCTGATATGGATCTCTGCAGAGCTTCCAAACTCAGAGAAATAATAAGAAATCAATCTGTTTGGTTCTGGAGCCGAGTACAATCAGAGCCTGTGACTTCCCGCCAGACTCTAATGATGCATTTCCAGAAGGCTCCAGGTTCTGTTTAACCAACGCTCAGTTGTTTTTTCCTCTGTGATTCCAGTTAAAATCCCGACACGGAGAACCTACATCGACCCAGAGACCTGCGAAGACCTGCTGCAGGCCGTGCACGCCTTCGCCAAGGAGTTGGACAATCAGAGCATAAAGATAGAGAGAATCATGCACACAGGTACCGGGTTCTGGTCGCCGTGGGTCCAGATCCATGGAGACCCTCCCTCATCCATCTCCATATATCAAACCTCCTATCATGCTTGGTTTAGATCGGATCTTCTTCACATAGTAATTCCTTTTTATTTTCCCTCATCGCTGGGAGGAAAAACCTGATGAATCTTCTGTGTCTGAGAAACCCTGAGAAGGAGATGAAGCTCTAAACAGGAGTAAAATCTTTTCACGAAGCAGACATTAATAATCAGATTATCCGTCTCAGCGGACGTATGTTTGTGAACTAAAATTACTGAGTTCCTACCGGAGGCGAAACCATCATTTTGGCTATAATAAGGTTCTAAAGAATTATGAAAAAAAGTGTCACGAAGGCTGATTCTTGTGGACTGCCTATTCAAATATAGATAAAAACATATTTGGGTGCGGGAATGACAATAATCCTAAAATATCTGTGTAAATCGTGTCCAGATACCTTCCTGGTTTCTCCCAGCTATGGATCTCTTTTTCTCCATGCTTTCTAATCTCTCCTTACCTTTGAGACCCTGCATCATCATCATCATCATCTTCCCTGCTGCCGACCTCTGGTCTGATGTCTCCTCTGTGACTGTGATCTTTTCTACTGTGGCATTAAAAGCACATGAAAATGTAGAAAGTAAAAATTGTATGTAGAATTAGGATGAATAGTAGTGGTGTTACTGTGAAAAATATCCTCAAACTCCCTGTTATGCCATAAATATTTCTGTTAGCCACTTATATTCTCTTTCCACATGAGCAGAACCTCCCTGACCTGCTTTGTTTATTGGAAAAATTAAGATTTATGCTGCATTCAGACAAACCCCAAACGCCCGCGTCAGATGCGGCAGGATTACATGTAAAGTCTACGGTCGAGTCTGTCAGAGTCTCGGTGCGTTGAGTACGTTGGCTCCGTCAAATTCACTTGCGTTTCATACGGCAACGCAGTTAACGCAGTGCGGCAACCAATCAGAGTGTCTCACTGTAGTGATGTCACTATACACGTATCTTATATGAAGCGCGGGTCCAGTGAAAACATTTTCAACCAACGCAGATTTGAAAAATCATAAATAACACTTACCGAAGTCAGATGGACAGGCGCTCCTAAGGAGGAACAGAGAACCTGTAGTTGGTGTCCTGGTTGGAGATTTAAGCTCCGATGCGGCCGAGGAGGTCGTAAAATTAGGCGCGGGACAGACGGAAGTAGCACTGAAAGCGAACCTCATCCATAAGCAGCTCCTGGAGCAAATGGTTAAACTCCCAAAACTCAGAACGCATCTGAATAATGGGCGCTGATGCACCCGATGTCAACGTTGTCTAGCTTTATTTAGCAAATAAAGCCAAGCTACTCTCTGGTTACGATCCACCATAGTTCAAAACATACTGCAACAGAGGAAGCCCCGCCCACGCGCTCCTTTTTGCTCTGAAGCAAATGTTGAAAGCCAAAAAGTACATACGACAAACTTCATATGTTGAATGCGTTGCCTGACGCAGACCAACTGTGAGGTGTGAATGCACCATATTTCAAATATGTGGAAAGTAGTAAATTTCTGCACAGAAATTAAAGAGAAGTGGGTTTATTTCTAACATGAACTACCTAGCAAGGGAAGTTACCTAACTAGCATTAGTATTGTTAACCAGTTTAACATGATATATTGGCATGTATTAACTAGGCTTCATTAAGCTAATATTATCTGCATGAAGCAGCGTAACTCAACGTACATGTCGTTGGAAAAACTGTACGTTTTTTTGCCTTTGGCTGGCTCTGGCAGGTGGATTGCTGGACGTGCTGCTCTGCTCCGTAGCACAGAAATATTGGTGATCCAATGCGATGCCGTGTATGTTTAAGATGCCTTTTAAATGCGACTTGTAAAAATAGCTTACTGTATATTAAAGGACTGAAAGGCTGTAACGGCAGAAAAAACAGTAATCGTCGTAATCGGAATGTTGTCGGTTTGAGCCCCGGCGCCGATTGTCTCGGCTGTTGTGTCCTTGGGCAAGACATTTCCCCCGTTACCTACTGGTGGTGGTCAGAGGGCTCGGTGCCAGCTCAGTGTCCGGCAGCCTCGCCTGTGTCAGTTCGCCCCAAGGCAGCTGTGGCTTCAGTGTAGCTTACCTTCACCAGTGTGTGATTGACTGAATGTAGTGTAATGAGTTAAACGCTATACAAATACAGGCCATTTACCATTTACACATGCAATTCAAAAGCATTCTTTTAATTGTTTTGTCATTAAAGCTTGTATATGAAACATAAGCCTAATAGCAACACCTAGTGTATCCAGGTTGTAGTTACACTAATAAAAACATGATTCCAGCATGTTGGGTTGTCAGGTTTGCTGCTGATACGCCCAGTGACCAACCTGAGCTTCTAGAGGAGTTTAGCTAACAGCTAATGTTAGCATAGTTAGCTAGTGAGTTAGCTTACCGATCCAGGAGGAAAGTCGCCATTTCCGCATGTGTTTGATGGCGTGGAAATATTTTATGTGGGTCCATCTAGTGTAGGCTTCACCTAAAACTACTCTAGTTTCTGTTAGCTAGCTAGTTAAGTTAGCTAGCGAGTTAGCTTACCGATCCAGGAGGAAAGTCGCCATTTCTGAGTGTGTTTGATTTCGTAGAAATGTTTTATGTGGGTCCATCTAGTGTAGGCTTCACCTAAAACTACTCTAGTTTCTGTTAGCTAGCTAGTTAAGTTAGCTAGCGAGTTAGCTTACCGATCCAGGAGGAAATTCGCCATTTCTGAGTGTGTTTGATTTCGTAGAAATGTTTTATGTGGGTCCATCTAGTGTAGGCGTCACCTAAAACTACTCTAGTTTATGTTAGCTAGCTAGTTAAGTTAGCTAGCGAGTTAGCTTACCGATCCAGGAGGAAAGTCGTCATTTCCGCATGTGTTTGATGGCGTAGAAATATTTTATGTGTCTGTTCTTCAGCGGTCACTCCTCTCCTGAGACGGATAACAAAATCTCTGAGGCTCTGAAGCAGCTGCTGGACTTGCTGACTCCACCATTCTTCCCAGTACCAGCCCAGCTGTGCCAAACATATAGTTTGATCATAGAGATAGTATCTGTCAACCCACAATGGCGCCCACTACTGGCTGGTAGATAGAAACACAACGTCATTGTTGTGCCTGTTATAAATCAACATTTTATTATATTTTAATTGAAATATATATTTTTAAGGAAATGTACTTTAATTCTGCACCCCTCTAAAAGCCCCGTAGATGTATTTTCTGCTTTGTAGCTTTTTATGAAAATGTTCCATATACAACTTTTAAATACACAG
Source organism: Apricaphanius iberus (assembly GCA_028564705.1). Lineage (NCBI taxonomy): Eukaryota > Metazoa > Chordata > Actinopteri > Cyprinodontiformes > Aphaniidae > Apricaphanius > Apricaphanius iberus. Next base: position 47,094 of record JAPXFQ010002779.1, on the reverse strand, counting down.
CAGAAAATTACAGCAGTCCTGACCTCAGTGGTAGATAACGCTTCCCAACTACAGTCTGCTGACCTCTGCTCTCTGTCTCCCCCTACAGGTGACTTTGGGGAGGTGTGTCGCGGCTGCCTGAAGCTGCCCAGTAAGAGAGAGCTGCCGGTGGCCATCAAGGCGCTGAGGGCCGGCTGCTCCGACAAGCAGCGGCGCTCCTTCCTGAGTGAGGCCGCCATCCTGGGACAGTTTGACCACGGAAACATCGTCCGGCTGGAAGGAGTCATCACCACGGGTGAGCAGGGGGGGGGGGGGGGGATCAGGAGGAGGAGGAGGTTAATGGGCCTGGCAGGAGGCTGGAGGAGCTTTAAATAGTTGGAGCAGTCGGTGCTGCAGCTCAGTGGAAACAGATGTGGATGATCCAGTAATTGGTGCTTGAGACCCAGCAAGAGCTGATATGCTCTCCAATCCTCCCACGACTTTCACACACACACACACATGAAACCCTTCCACCTGCTTTCTCTCCTCCTCGCCCACTCCCACAAGCTATCAGACTACAAAACACCGGTTTTTTATCTCTTACCCATCCCCCCTCCATATTGAAACTAGACCCTCTGATCTCTGCCCATTTTCACCAGATCAGTTCGTATGGAGACAAAACAGACTCACAACATCTGTGTGAGCGTAGTAACCTGATTTTTTAACTTTTATTAGCCTGTTGGCGCGTAGCTTTTGGTATTTGCAACCTTGTGCGCAAATGTACACACAAATTAAGAGTACAAAATACATTTACACACTCACAATTTCAAATTACACCAGCTGAAAACTAACTAAAATTCAAAACAGCTCCTGCGCATACAAATGATTAAATACATACGCACTAATTGTCTGATGCACACAGACATAACCACATTTACACACAGATCAGAGTTAAAACTGCGAGAGGGGCTTTGAAACTAATTTCTCCTTCCCCAGATACATGATGTGTTTAAATGCTGGTAGATTGCTGGGTCAAAAGAACGCTAAGTCTACTAAACACAAACATGAACGCACAAACTGTCACTTTGTTCGGCTGCTGTCTGTCTCTGAGCCGAGGCTGCCGACTTCCACAACCATGGTGCATTCAGGGCCGCATGGGAAAACCAAAATAGAAAACTCAGTTTCAACTTCGTGACAATAATTTCCAAACTAATACATTGGATTTCAAATTACGCAAATTCAGATTATGCTTTTAGAACAATTTATTCAAGTTGAGCATTTCTGATCACATCTAAATCATTTAAATACCAATCAAATGGAAAAAGTATACATTTATAAAATTATATACAATTATAGAGATGATATAAAGAGCTCTCCTCTTGTCGACTCACACTGTGAAACAGGAAGAGAAAATATGTGTATTGAATGTGATGAGTAGATAAACAAATATGTGTATTTCAACAGTGTCTCTGACTGTGTTTGTGTCGACAGTTAAAGAAGTGTACAAACTGTTTCACAGAAATATGGCGTAATTATTTCATGAGGCTATTTATGTACCATTTAGGAAAAAACAAGAGCCGAGCAGAAGTGCTCTTGAAGAGCAGAGAATGATGATGATGATGATGATGAAGAAGATTATGAGAATGATAAAGATAAGGATGAAGATGATGATGATGATGATGAGAATGATGAAGATGATGAAAATGAGAATGATAAAGATAAGGATGAAGATGAGAATGATGATGACGATGGTTAGAATGATGAGGATGATGAGGATGATGATGAAGATGATGAGTATGATGATGATGAAGATGAGAATGATGAGATTGATGATGATGAGAACGATGATGATGATGATGATGATGATGATGAAAATGAGAATGATAAAGATAAGGATGAAGATGAGAATGATGTTGATGATGAAGATTATCAGAATGATGAGGATGATGATGAAGATGATGAGTATGATGATGATAATGATGATGATGAAGATGAGAATGATGAGAATGATGAAGATTATGAGAATGATGATGATGATGATGATGATGATGAAGTAGACCAATGGTTGGTCCAGTTCCAGCTGGTTTGGGTCTCTGGCCCCTGGTAGGAACCTCTGAATGGCAGAACCACCCTCGGCTGGATTAACTCTGAAACGGTTCTGAATCAAAGAACCATCAGCCAAAAGGTTCTGTTTCAGGTTCTTTCTGGATAAAAAGGTTCTGTCTTACCAGGATGAAGGCAGTTGATGTGGAACCTTCACCTGCTGGGGTCCTTCAGCCCTGGGTAGAACCCGACCTGCTGAGGTGTTCTGATGACCGCTGAGTGAACCCTGCAGAACCGACTGGACCCATTTCATCCGTACCCACCATGGTTCCCTCAGACTGACCTCCTGTTCTCTCTGTCTTCAGGAAACACCATGATGATCGTGGAGGAGAGCATGACCAACGGAGCCTTGGACTCCTTCCTCAGGGTAAGGTTCTCCACACTCATCCTCACCATCACATGACCTGTATGGAGGTCACAGCTGCTGATATCTCTCTGCTGTCTCCTCAGAAACATGAAGGCCAGCTGAGCGTCATGCAGCTGATGGACATGCTGACCGGAGTGGCATCAGGGATGAAGTACCTCACTGAGATGGGCTTCATCCACAAACGGCTGGCGGCACACAAGGTGAGGAGATCAGAGATCCTCTGAGGCATCTCCAACACAGGTCTGATGGTTAGAGCCACCGGATTGGTCCAGTTTCTTCTGACTTCCACCCCGCCCAGATGTTCAGTCTAAATACGTCCCCTTTAAATCCTGTGGAACATTTTTGTAGAAACGATGTCAGATGTTTGTCGTATTGATCCGTTTGTTCTGCTCCTCTCAGGTTCTGGTGAACTCCAACCTGACCTGCAAGGTGTCGGGCTTCAGACCTCTGCAGGAGGACAAGATCGAGGCCATCTACACCACGCTGGTAAGAGGAACGTTCTGCTCCTTATCAGTGTAAACAATCCTCGGGTTCTGTCTGACCCACTGACCCCGGCCGGTCCAATTAGAACTTAAACCAAACAGAAGTCCAAAGGATCAGAACAAAAAACAGAAATGTTCCGACTGCAGTGATTAACAAGGATCTGGTCCAGGTAATAACAGTAAGGAAGTTCTGATGTTAGGTTCTAAAGCAACTGGTTCTGGAAAAGTTCTCAGGTTGTGTTCTACCACAGCTGGTTCTGAGGATGGGTTCTACCGCAGCTGGTTCTGAATAAGTTCTGATGTTAGGTTCTAAAGCAACTGGTTCTGGAAAAGCTCTCAGGTTGTGTTCTACCCATAGACTGTATAAAACAATGGACTAACCTTCCGGTAGGTTTCTGAAGAGCGAAAATGAGGCCAGTTGGGCGGTTCCCACCGCCGCCATCTTGTCCGCGTCACTCGCCTCCTCGCTCTCAGAAACTCCATAAATGGGCAAAGAGGTGGAGCTGAGAGTGGCGCTGTGAGGCTGGGGGCGGAGGGTTAACGCTCCGAGCCGACGTAGCTACAAGCTAGTCAGAAGCTAGTCGGGAGCTAACTGAAGCTAACGTAGGCTGGAGCCGGTTTCAGCCAGAAGACCGCGGTTGAGAGACTTTTACCCCATTTTTCAACAACGATCCCTTTAGACCCAGAAACATCTCGAGTAGAGAAAACAGATCAATATAATAAGACCCAAATGGGTCGGATCAATACGGCCTGATATTGTGTTATTTCCATTACCATTGGTGGAGGGTGAGGACTTAGTCAGCTTACTAATCAACACATCCAGCAAAAACGTCACAAAGTCATCATGAAAACTCAGATCCTCTCAAAAAATAAAAGGACTTTTGACTCACTCGTCACATCCCATCCATTAGTTTATGCCTCCAGCTGTGTTCCTCACACCAGTACTGATCTAACCAGCGATCATCCAGTCTGTCTAGAGTCCAACTCTGTAGTCTTCCAGCCTGATCTAGCCGTTTCCCACTCTTGAGTCTCCCGCTCTGACCGGGTCTGCCGCGGCGTCCCGGTCCTGCCGACTTTGCTGCTCTGCTGCTACCCGACCGGTTACCAGCTCCAACCTGCGTGTAGAAAGAGATAAAACAACCGACCAGAGCAACATTCCTCTCTGCCACCTGACAGAAATCCCCCCAAGCTCGTTAAGCTTCAGTCGGGATGAAGCATAAACTTCTTGGACGTTCTGTTACTGTAATGAAAACCACAGCCAGCCATCTTTGCCCAATAATTGCAGATTAACATCCAAAACCGAATAAAAACTGCAGAGGCAACTGATAGTGGAGTTCAGAAACACCAAATGACTGAAGTCTTTATGTTAGTCCCAGGATGTGAAGAGCTCAGCAAGCAGAGAGGGACAGCAGACTACGGAGCAAGCTATTAGATACAGTTAGCCACCATTAGCTACAGTTAGCCACCAGTAGCTACTGTTAGCCACCAGCGTTAGCCACCATTAGCTACAGTTAGCCACCATTAGCCACCAGCGTTAGCCACCATTAGCTACAGTTAGCCACCATTAGCCACCAGCGTTAGCCACCATTAGCTACAGTTAGCCACCATTAGCCACCAGCGTTAGCCACCATTAGCTACAGTTAGCCAGCATTAGCTACAGTTAGCCACCATTAGCCACCAGCGTTAGCCTAGACGGACCTGTCAGTCAAAAGGACACGCCCCTAATTATTCATAATTTCACAATTAAATTACAAATAACCGGAGGAGTTAGAAAAAAATTCACCCCCCTCAGAGTTGTCATGATGGTAAACCTGAACTATCTAACCGAAATTGTTTTTTTGAACCAGGCTGTAAACGTTTATTTTTGCTGTAAACTTGGCCTTTTTAACATGGGAGTCAATGGGAAGTTGCTCCTTTTTGGAGCCAGCCCCCAGCGGATGAGGAAGGAACTGCAATTTCTGCCCCTTGGTTCTACCATAGCTGGTTTTGGTTCTGAATAAGTTCTGAGGATGGGTTCTACCGCAGCTGGTTCTGAAAAGTTCTGAGGATGGGTTCTATCACAGCTGGTTCTGAATAAGTTCTGAGGATGGGTTCTACTGCAGCTGGTTCCGGATAGGTTCTGAGGATGGGTTCTACTGCAGCTGGTTCTGGATAGGTTCTGAGGATGGGTTCTACTGCAGATGGTTCTGGACCTCTCTAACTCTCCTCATGTTTTCCCTGCAGCATGGTGGGAAGAGCGTGGTTCTGTGGACCGCCCCGGAGGCCATCCAGTACCACCGGTTCTCCTCTGCCTCTGACGTCTGGAGCTTCGGCATCGTCATGTGGGAGGTCATGTCCTACGGAGAGAGACCCTACTGGGACATGGGAACCCAGGACGTGAGTAGCTCCATCTCAGGTAGAACCTCCCAGGTTCTGTATCACTGGACCCAAATCGAGCCGTTTTCTAACCCCTCCAAGGTTCTGCTCAGACTAAACCTGTATGTTGGGTCGCCTCGGCCAACTTCCAACCAAGCAAGAGGTAGTCCAATAAAACCAGCCGATTCTAGTAGAAAAGGAGCAAATGAGGCTCTATAAACAATCCTGTTTTCTCTGGAGGATAATCGGATCCGTCTGGTTCTCCTTTAGTCTTCCAGCTTCACTGTTTTTAAAGGAGAACCAAAACCAACCTTGAGCTAACAGTCATTCGAGACCGTTTCCTCAGCACAGAGCTCCGCTCCCATGGTATGGTATGATTTTATTTAGACAGGGACAGAGCACAAGTTAACACTGACCAAGCGGAAAGATGCATTGTACCAGGTTATAGGGAAAAAATGCTAATTTCCACCTGTAGTCCCTGGGCAGGTTGATTTTTACAGAACAAAAAACTTATTTAAATGTAGATGAATACGGATTTATACATTTTAACATCATCAGTAACATACATTTAATTAAAATACATTTAATTTAAATACGCTTAAAACATCATAACTTTTCCTACCAATCCTCCCTCATGAAGTCGTTTCAGATCATGAGTGCAAGTTTGATTTTCTAGAAGCCATTGTTTAGTTAAATGCTGTTAGGGAAAAATAATAATGTTGTATTATTATTTTCTTAGGGTGTATTTCTTTATCACATAGTTTAAATGTACTTTTTAAAATGCCATTTGGTTTCAACCATATGTTCCTTTGTATGACACCCTGTTGTTTTAAGATGCTAATTAAGTTTGACCAAATGAAGAGAGACTGCAGTGGGAGGGCCTTAAGAGACCAGGAGACAGCGCTGGGAGACCGTCTGAGAAGCTGAGAGGAGAACAGACAAACGGTCAACCAGAGTGTCTTCCTGGTCTCCCTCTGCAGAACTTTACTTTATTCTATCTCCCACTGGAGAGCTAATTTAACTTCAATTTCTCTCCGACCCCTGTGTGCGATTCTTTCTAGGTTAAACCACTATTTTTACCCTAACAAATGCGGATTGCAATAATCTCTGTTGGCAGTGTGTTCCACCGACCCATTGCGATGACAGAGAAGGCTGATTTAGCGAAGGAATAGTGGAATAGCTGGAATAGTGAGCGAGCGTTTTACATCGATTTTCAGGTTAGCAAGTTATCATTAGCATGGTATTTAGTTAGTTCTTTAGCGTAGCGTTTCTAGTGTGGTAACTTTTCTTTTTACTACGGCTCTGTATAAGAGGGGGGAACTCGGCCACACCTCCGTAGCGAGGCGCTAAGAACTGCTTGCAGCACAAAACCTGAGTTACCCCAACTTACTGACATTTTCTCAGTACCTACGATAAACGAAATGATAAAGGATAACTAACATCAGTGAATGGAAAATAAAATCTGGGCTAAGAGTTCGTTTTTAATGGAATAATTGTGATGGTGTTTCTTTATTTATTTTTTTTTGCATATTCCTGAATGATTTTCTCGTCATGCTTGGATACTTTATACCGGGCATCTCTCTGCAACACATTTTCTGCTGCAGACAATGACGTACAGTGGCTGCAGGTGCGCCTGTCGAGGCAGAATCACACGAAATTACTCGAGCTAATCGATATTTAGCAGTTGATTTGGTAACAACAATGTACCACTCCGAGACGGCGCTCATTCTGTGCTGCGATGCCGCTACAGGTTCGGCACCTGCTGCGAGAACGAGACATCGGCCCGAAATGATATCCCTCGGAGCCACTCAGTTGACACTCACGCCTTCTTTTGAGCCGTTTTTCAAAAATAAATGTGGGCGGGCTGATACTCTGGTAGGGTGTTGAGTTACTCTTTAAAGAAGGAAATAGAGCGGCTTCACGTACCGTTGGCGGCAATGAATGCTGAGACATTGGAGACGTCAGCGTGAAGAACTGTGTCAATCCAATAAGATGAAAAAGATTTCACAGGTAATACAAACAGGTGGCCCAAACTTAAAGACTTTTTTGAAGATTGGCTGAACACACAGAGAGAGGACGGCCGAGGTGTTTCCATCGTGTTGAAATGTTAATAAAATCCAAACACCAATCAGTTCCCTTACAAACCTCTCCGCACGAACCCTTACATTTGTTAATGAAACATAAAATCAACTGCGGCTTATAATCACGTGCGCCTTACAGCGCGGAAAGTACGGTAGAAGCTGCTATTTCTGTTTTTTTGATTGATTGGAACATTTTGTTACACTTTTAATAATCCTTTGATTAATTTAATGCTATTCATCAATATGTCAGTAAGAAAAATATTTAATATTGGGTTAAAAGACATATAGATGTCTTTGGCTGATTTTTTAATATATTTATAGATATATTAGGGCTGCTAGGATTAATCGATTCTTCACGACAATGAATGTAATTGTCGGCATCATCATTTTGTTTTTGTTTTTACTTTTAGTTTTCTTTTAAAACTCCGGCTGTACCGCTCACTGCTATCTATAAGCTGTATGTCTACAACTCCGTCTGCCTCTCTGACGCACATGTGCAGCAGTAGGAATCCGAGTAAGTCGTGGCGTGACACCGGAAAAGCCCAAAATGTTAAGGCGAGGCGAAAACGGGGTTCTAATGTTTGGGATTTATAAAACTACAGAAGCATGGGTAATCAAAAATCCACCAGGTAGAACCTGCTTAATGTGGCAGGACGACGGTGATTCTCCAGCATCAGGAAGTCCAGCGCGACAGAGTACGAAGAGGAACAGTTGCTTCGCTAAGCTAGTTAGCGTGTTAGCAGCTAACGCTAACACCAACAGTACGCTGACTGAACATCCTCTTTTACCCTCAGTTGTCGGCTTGGTTGTTCTCTCTGGGGCGTTCATATAAATGTCCAGGTTTTTATAATTATCCCAGCTTTTCTCTCATGTCACCAGCGCCTGGACGGTTGCTGGTTCTGATCCGTTTAAAGCAGACAGAGTAGCGCTGCTGCTGTCTACGACACATCAAAGCAGAGGTGAAAGGTCGCGACAGTTGTAGAGGAGTGCACATAGTTGGCTCATTTATTCCTGTTTATGGCAGCAGCCCAAAACCACGTTGGTCTCATGGACACAAAAACTATTAAAAGGCTGAACAAAGTGAGAGTTCGTCAAAGGGGAAATTTTATGAATTACTTGTATTGATATCTGTAAATTAAGAGTAGTTATTGTGATTTTATTTCCCTTAGCACGTCATGTGTCTGCTATAATTTTAATTATTTGTTTTATAATTGGTTAATAAATGTTGAAATAGCGAGCATTTTAATTTTAACTATTTCAGATAGCACATACTTAGAGAAAACAATCCAGCTGGAAGCTAAAGATGTATATATTAGAGCAGCTGGTGCGGTAAGATACAATTTATAGGTGATCCGATTAGTCAACTAATCGGCAAAATAATAGACAATTAGTCGATTATCAAAATAATAAATATCTATGTATGCCGGGTCCACAAAGATCTCCATCATTCTTAGGTAAAAATCATCTTTGTTTGGCTTCATTATTTAAAATCTGTCAGGTTAACTGGAGATGATCCATAAGGAGGAACATATTGCTATTTTATTTTTCCAAATGTTCACCCACAAGGCAATGCATTAATCCATTATGTTACATAAATTCAATGGTTATGACCACTACAAAAGGGACATATTAAGGAAAACAAATTTCTGGAACAAATAAGTTGAAACATTGATGTTCTGTAATCCTTTTTAGGGCTGAATTCACTTGTCATCATGACCCTGATCGGCCCTGATCACATGTCACTGCTACACTCTTATTCTGCTCACTGAACCAAGTATGTATACGTATGGACGTTATATTCCTGTGTTTTCATGGTTCATGGAGCAGAAAAGCTTCATTTACCTCCGTCGTTGTGAAATAATACCTTCTCCCTGCAGACAGGTGCTAAAAGCTGCAGATTATCTCCTGGTCCGTTTCTAAACGTTCACGTTTAATATGCATGAGTTCCTGAGCAGCAACAGGAACAACAGGCTTCTCCGACGTTTCCGACGGCCTTTCATGAAGTTTCTCCTCAGCCGCCGTTGTATTATCAAACTTTCCAATTGAGAGGTGAGAGGTGTAGCTTGTAGATATTAATCCACTTTAAACTGAGATGTTATATTATAACAGGATTTCTGCCTGGCCCGTCCACCAATGATCCAGCGTGGCCTTTACCCAACGCAGCTGATTAAATGGAAAATGTCAGGTGCTGAGAAGCCTTTTATGAATGCTCTTTAGTCAGATGGAAGCTGGGGGAGGAGGGGCTGCTGATGGGTGTCATTCTGGTGATTATGCTGCGTGTGCTGGAGTGGTCCATGTGAGAGGAAGCGTCCTGTGAGGAAGCTGCTAGACGAAGCTGCTAGATGAAGCTGTAGGATGGTTCTAAAGCACACAGAGAGGGTCTGGTTCTGTAGAAACATCAGCAGGTCATCAGACTGAACCTGATTTTATCCGTCCAGCTTCTTCTGGCTGCGTTTGCTCAGAGGTTTCCATCCACTTACCAGGGAGGATCATTAAACAAATAATGTTTAGGACAGAGGTGGGTGGAGCACACAAAGACGTACCCATGAAAGAGAAGTACTACTCCAAAAACACAGCTTTTTCTCAAGTACAGGAAAGAAGTAGCCGTCTAAAAAAATTACCTGCATAAGACTAAAGAACATTTGGTAACAATGATATTTGAGTACTGAGTAAGATCTGATTTAAAATGTGACACTATGAGCAAATTCTGCTATTGTTACCGACTGTGGAAACTTTCCACTGGACCTCAAGCAACGTGGATTATGTGCCTCTCCTCTCTTCCTCCAGACTCTGGGACCTTGGTGTAAAAAGTACATGCTAAATGTAGCAGTCCAGTCCTTTTTGTCTTTAGCCCAGGCGAGACGCTTCTGACGCCGTCTCTTGTTCTATAGTGGCTTGTCACCAGGAAAAGCGACAGCTGAAAACAGGTCTCGCAGACATCTGTGTGTTGTAGTTCTTGAAGCACTGACTCCGGCTGCAGTCCACTCTTTGTGAATCTCAACCATATTTCTGATTATTTATTTTTGTTTTACTCACAATCCTCTCCGGGCTGCAGTTATCTCTATTTCTTGTCCTTTTTTTCTACCCCTTCTTGTCCTTCCCTTCTCCTCTCTAATAATGTGCTTAGACACAGAGCTCTGTGGACACCCCGCCTCTTTAGCTATGACCTTTTGTGTCTTTCCCTCCTTGTCCAAGGTGTCAATGGCCGTCTTTTGGACAGTTGTCTGGTCAGCAGTCTTCCCCATGACTGTGTAGCCTACAGAACTACTGAGATACAATTTAAAGTCATTTTCAGGTGTTTGGAGATAATTATCTGATTAGAGTTGCACCAGGTTTCATTAATATTGAACATTTTCACTTTATTCTAATTGTATGAGATACTGGATTTGGGACTTTAATTAGTTGTCAGTTTTAATCATCAAAATTAAAAGAAATACACATTTGAAATATATTATTCTGTGTTTAATGAATTATTCTAATATACAAGTTTAACTTTTTTGAGGAATTACTTAAATAAATAAACTTTTTCCTGGATATTCTAATTGTATGACTATACATTTGTGCCTTTGATGTTTACCGGATCTTTTTGATCTGTAAATTTAACAACAGGTTCAGCAGATAGAAAATATCAATAATACAACAAAGCTGGTTTATGAACAAGAAGTTTAACTTTTCTAGAAACTGTCGGTCTGTCTCTCTATCTTGTATTTTGTTGTTAAAACATGTTTGTTCTTCATTCAGTCAAGTTAGTCACAGTTGGTGGAGTATTCATAAATTTTACTCAAGTAAGAGTAGCATTAGGCTACTTCTTGATATTATTACTCTGCACTAAAAGTAAAAAGTACAGTGTAGTCAAACAACTCCTTAAAATTGCATTTTTCAAAAAAGTTAGTAAAGCAGTTTTCTACCTCAGGAGGAGAACTTTTCCACATAAACTAATAAATGAAGCGATCCAGATGGTGCTTTATGCGATAAGGTTCTGTTTTTGGAGGAAATTAAAATGTTCCGATAGCAGAAACTAAAACGTTGTGATATTCTTGGTAATATCCTGCGGAGAGACCTCTGTGTCCTCATAGTGGCCTAGAGACGGATGCTGCAGGAACATTGCTCCTCTCTGCACCACAGCTGCTAGGGTGGCGCTAGATCTCTGGTAGCCATAGCACATCTGAGGTTAGGTCCGGTTGCTGCTGGTTCTGGAGGGGAAGCTGCTGGGAGCTTAGTCCCAGGGATGGGTGGTGTCCACAGCAGGATTAATGTGTATATGTCTGTGTGTGTTTGTGTTTGTGCAGGTATTAAAGGCCATTGAGGACGGCTTCCGGCTGCCTGCTCCTGTCAACTGTCCTCCACATCTGCACCAGCTGATGCTGGACTGCTGGCAGAAGGAGAGGACGGAGAGGCCAAGTTTTAGCCAGATCCACTCGGCACTCAGTAAGAGCGTCCGTTCTCCGGACGGGATGGGCTCGTCCACGCTGGCCCGCAGGTAAGGATGCAGCAGCGCCTCACTTCCAGGGCTCCACCCTGTGGCCTCTTCTGTTCAATATCTACATGCTAGCCCTATATCTACATGCTAGCTAGCCCAATATCTACATGCTAGACCAATATGTACATGTTAGCCGAATATGTACATGCTAGCCCGATATTTACATGTTAGCCCAATATTTACATGCTAGGCCAATAACAACGTGCTAGCCCAATATTTACATGTTTGCTCAATATCTACATTCTAGCCCAATATCTACATGCTAGTCCAATATCTACATGCTAGCCCAATATTTACATGCTAGCCCAATATTTACATGTTAGCCCAATTTGTACATGTTAGCCCAATATGTACATGTTAGCCCAATTTCTACATGCTAGTCGAATATCTACATGCTAGCCCAATATCTACATGCTAGCCCAATATCTACATGCTAGTCCAATATCTACATGCTAGCCCAATATTTACATGTTAGCCCAATATTTACATGCTAGCCCAATATCTACATGCTAGTCCAATATCTACATGCTAGGCCAATATTTACATGTTAGCCCAATATCTACATGCTAGTCCAATATCTACATGCTAGACCAATATGTACATGTTAGGCCAATATCTACATGTTAGCCCAATATCTACATGCTAGACCAATATGTACATGTTAGTCCAATATCTACATGTTAGCCCAATATCTACATGCTAGGCCAATATCTACATGTTAGCCCAATATCTACATGCTAGACCAATATGTACATGTTAGGCCAATATCTACATTTAGCCCAATATCTACATGCTAGTCCAATATCTACATGTTAGCCCAATATCTACATGCTAGTCCAATATCTACATGCTAGTCCAATATCTACATGCTAGCCCAATATTTACATGTTAGCCCAATTTGTACATGCTAGCCCAATATGTACATGTTAGCCCAATTTCTACATGCTAGTCCAATATCTACATGCTAGCCCAATATCTACATGCTAGTCCAATATCTACATGCTAGCCCAATATTTACATGTTAGCCCAATATTTACATGCTAGCCCAATATCTACATGCTAGCCCAATATTTACATGTTAGCCCAATATTTACATGTTAGCCCAATATTTCCCTTTTTTGACTAATATGTACATGTTACCCCAATATCTACATGCTAACCCAATATATACATGCTAGCCCAATATCTACATGCTAGTCCAATATCTACATGCTAGCCCAATATCTACATGCTAGTCCAATATCTACATGCTAGTCCAATATCTACATGCTAGCCCAATATCTACATGCTAGTCCAATATCTACATGCTAGTCCAATATCTACATGCTAGCCCAATATCTACATGCTAGCCCAATATCTACATGCTAGTCCAATATCTACATGCTAGCCCAATATCTACATGCTAGTCCAATATCTACATGCTATCCAATATCTACATGCTAGCCATTATCTACATGTTAGCCCCAATATCTACATGCTAGACCAATATGTACATGTTAGGCCAATATCTACATTTAGCCCAATATCTACATGCTAGTCCAATATCTACATGTTAGCCCAATATCTACATGCTAGTCCAATATCTACATGCTAGTCCAATATCTACATGCTAGCCCAATATTTACATGTTAGCCCAATTTGTACATGTTAGCCCAATATGTACATGTTAGCCCAATTTCTACATGCTAGTCCAATATCTACATGCTAGCCCAATATCTACATGCTAGTCCAATATCTACATGCTAGCCCAATATTTACATGTTAGCCCAATATCTACATGCTAGCCCAATATCTACATGCTAGCCCAATATCTACATGCTAGTCCAATATCTACATGCTAGCCCAATATTTACATGTTAGCCCAATATTTACATGCTAGCCCAATATGTACATGCTAGCCCAATATTTACATGTTAGCCCAATATTTACATGTTAGCCCAATATTTCCCTTTTTTGACTAATATGTACATGTTACCCCAATATCTACATGCTAACCCAATATATACATGCTAGCCCAATATCTACATGCTAGTCCAATATCTACATGCTAGCCCAATATCTACATGTTAGCCCAATATCTACATGCTAGTCCAATATCTACATGCTAGTCCAATATCTACATGCTAGCCCAATATTTACATGCTAGTCCAATATCTACATGCTAGTCCAATATCTACATGCTAGCCCAATATCTACATGGTAGCCCAATATTTTAAATTTTTTTAAAATACAATGGTAAATAAAGGAATATAGCAAGACCTAAATAAATGTGGAAAATACTCATTAAATTAATGTGGAAATAAATAAATATATTTGAAATTAAATAAATAAATGTGAAATTAAATATTTATTTATTTACTCTCACTTTGGAAGGAATTATCCCCTTAATCCACAAGCCTAAATATATGCATTAAATAAATAGGTAACTGGATGTCATAATTTTTGTGTTGAATTGAAACCAAACTGTAGTAAGTCAGATGCTGTTTTTCTGAGGTCTGATAGAGAAAGTCCTGACACCTGAGGATGTCCTAAAACGTAGAGCGTACTCCTAAACGTCCCTAGAATCAGAACCAAACACAGAGAAGCAGCTTTCAGTTTCTTTGCTCCCCTTATTTGGAACAAACTTCCTGCAAAGCTGCTGAAACACTGAGCGGCTTTAAATCAACGCTAAAAACTCATCTGTTTAGAGCTGCTTTTAAGGAAGCGATTACTAATATCTGGTATGTAATATGTTTCAATGTGTCTCTAAAGTATTTGATTATTCTCCCCAAATCATGTAAAGCACCATGAATTCCTTGCCTCTGTTGTCTGATGTCCCTCCTGGTGCTTCATGCGTTCTGACGGTTCTGCTCCTGCAGGACGTTGAGTTCGTCCATGAGCCTGGCCGAGCGGCCGCTGCCCACCCTGCCGTCCTTCAGCTCCGTGGGCGAGTGGCTGGACGCTGTGGACATGGGACGCTACAAGGACAACTTCACGGCTGCAGGGTACTGCTACCTGGAGTCGGTGGCTCGGATGACCGTGCAGTGAGTGTCTCCACCCGCCGCGTGCTTCGGCACCGCCTGAAGGGCGCAGCATCTGAACGTTTCTGTCCCCGTGTCTCCGCAGAGACGTCCTGAGCCTCGGCATCACCTCCCTGGATCACCAGAAGCTGATCCTGGCCGCCATCCAGACGCTGCGGGCGCAGGTGATCCAGATGCACGGCCGGGGGGTGCAGGTCTGACGGGTGGACTCACCTGGGGCTCCGGCTGCTGCGGCACACCCACAGGTGTGCAGGTGGAGAGGACGGAGGAGCTCGTCCACCCTGGAGGACAGACGGGCAGAATCTGGACTCCTCCATTCCTTCATCCCTTCTTCCTGTTTTAAAGAGGAGATGTGACCCGAGGGCCGCGGGGGAGTGATGTCATGTGACCTATTGTGACCTCCGCTGGCTCCCTCTGGAGGACAGGTTTGGCCCTGCAGCTCATTTTGGTGGACTGTCCCTTTGAGGGGAACCTTCTGGGCGACCGGGGCTCCCGTTGCTAGGCGGCGCTGATCCGACAGGCAGAATAACTAGGTTAGAACTGGAGCTTACCACGTGGGCGGAGCTTCAGTCAGTGAGCCAATCAGAGTCTCTAACGGAAAAGGTTCAAACTGGGTTTTTCCTGTCGTGTTTTTCTTCTCCTTGGTGGTTTTTTTATTGGTTTTCTTTGTGCTGGACGTCCTCTCAGTAACAGTCCTCATGTTTCCGTGAATACAGGTACAGCTGAAAAAAATGGAATATCTGAACAAATGTCGATATTTTTGTCTAGTTTCAGAAAGTTATGGTTATTCTGATGATTCTGGCTCACAGACAAAGAAAATCCAAAAAGAGTTTTAGAAAATGAGAATATTGTTAAAAATGTTAAACTCTCGTCACAACATAGAAAGCTGAGTGGAAGGAAAACATTCAGAAGATGAGAGACACCAGAACCAACGATGAAGATGATCTGAAGGTTCTGTCAAAAGCTGCTGTCGGACAGAGAACCAGCGTTCCTAGAACCAACCCTGGATTTCCACCGGACGCGTAACAAACCAGACGCGTTTTACTCGCAGTTTCAGGAGTGACCCCAACCCCACAAGTGTTCACTGTAAAAAAAAACTCTGAGTTTACTTAAAAAAACAAGTCAACACATAGTTGTGTATCATCAGCATAACATTGGAAATTCATACCATAATGTCCAATTATTTTACATATTGGAAGCATATATATATGTATAGTAAAGAGAATCAGTCCAAGGACAGAACCCTGTGGTACTTATACTTTTCATTTTTAAATTTAAGTTAAAAATAATAATTTTCATATTTACAGTTGATTATTTGTTGCTTTATATAAAATTTCAGCTGTCCTAAATTAAACCAAATCAACACATTTTATTACTTGTATTTTCAGAAACAACATATTTTCATGTTCTCTATATCTACTTTTTATTATTCTCAAAGCTCTTTTTTGTGTGAAAAACAATGGACGTGTATTTGACTCATATGTATTTCCCCATTCTTCGACAAAGTAGGTATGGTACTACTAATTCCCAACATAGTATATATATATAGTGCCTTCTGATTTATGACTGACTTACCATCCATCCATCCATCATCTTCCGCTTATCCGGGGTCGGGTCGCGGGGGCAGTAGCCTAAGCAGAGAGGCCCAGACTTCCCTCTCCCCCGCTACTTGGTCCAGCTCCTCGGGTTCCCAGGCCAGCTGGGAGACATAGTCCCTCCAGCGGGTCCTGGGTCTTCCCCTGGCTCTCTTCCCGGTGGGACGTGCCCAGAACACCTCACCAGGGAGGCGTCCAGGAGGCATCCTGACCAGATGCCCGAGCCACCTCAACTGGCTCCTCTTGATGTGGAGGAGCAGCGGCTCTACTCTGAGCCCCCTCCGGATGACCGAGCTTCTCACCCTATCTCTAAGGGAGAGCCCAGCCACCCTACGGAGGAAACTCATTTCACCCGCCTGTATCCGCGATGTCGTTCTTTCGGTCACCACCCAGCGTTCGTGACCATAGATGAGGGTAGGAACGTAGATCGACAGGTAAATTGAGAGCTTTGCCTTCGGCTCAGCTCTCTCTTCACCACAACAGACCGGTACAGCGCTTGCATAACTGCCGACGCCTTACCAATCCGTCCATCGATCTCCCGCTCAATTTTTCCCTTATTCGTGAACAAGACCCCCAGATACCTAAACTCCCCCACTTGAGGAAGGACCTCATCCCAGACCCGGAGAAGGCACTCTGCCCTTTTCCGGCTCAAGACCATGGTCTCGGATTTGGAGGTGCTGATCCTTATCCCAGCAGCTTTACACTCGGCTGCGAACCGCTCCAACAAGAGCTGTAGATCACGTTCAGATGAAGCCAACAAGACCACATCATCTGCGAAAAGCAGAGACCCGATCCTGAGGTCACCAAAACGGATTGCCTCAACACCTTGGCTGCGCCTAGAAATCCTGTCCATAAACATTATGAACAAGACCGGTGACAAAGGGCAACCTTGGCGGAGTCCAGCTCTCACCGGACACGAGTCCGACTTACTGCCGGCAATGCGAACCAGACTCTGACACCGTTCATATAGGGACCTAACAGCCCGTATCAAAGGGCCTGGAACCCCATACTCCCGGAGTACCCCCCACAGGACACCCCGAGGGACACGGTCGAACGCCTTCTCCAAGTCCACAAAGCACATGTAGACAGGTTGAGGCGAACTCCAACGCACCCTCCAGGACCCTGCCGAGGGTGTAGAGCTGGTCCAGTGTTCCACGGCCAGGACGAAAACCGCATTGTTCCTCCTGGATCCGAGGTTCGACTATCCGTCGGACCCTCCTCTCCAGAACCCCCGAATAGACCTTACCAGGGAGGCTCAGAAGTGTGATCCCCCTATAGTTGGAACACACTCTGTGGTCCCCCTTTTTAAAGAGGGGGACCACCACCCCGGTCTGCCAATCCAAGGGAACTGCCCCCGATGTCCACGCAATATTGCAGAGCCGCGTCAACCAACACAGCCCTACAACATCCAGAGCCTTGAGGAACTCCGGCCGAATCTCATCCACCCCCGGTGCCTTGCCACCAAGGAGCTTTTTAACAACCTCAGTGACTTCAGCACCAGAGATTGGAGAGCCCGTCCCAGAGTCCTCAGACTCTGCTTCCAAACAGGAAGGCGTGTCGGTGGGATTGAGGAGGTCTTCGAAGTATTCCATCCACCGACCCAAAACATCCCGCGTTGAGGTCAGCAGCTCACCGCCCCCACTGTAAACAGTGTTGGTGGCAGACCGCTTCCCCCCCTGAGATGCCGGATGGTGCACCAGAATCGCTTCGAAGCCATACGGAAGTTGTTCTCCATGGTCTCTCCAAACTCCTCCCATGCCTGAGTTTTTGCCTCAGCGACCATCCGAGCCGCACTCCACTTGGCCTGCCGGTACCTATGAACTGCTTCCGGAGTCCCACAGGCCAAAAAGGCCCGATAGGACTCCTTCTTCAGCTTGACAGCATCCCTCACCGCTGGTGCCTACCATCGGGTTTGAGGGTTGCCGCCGCGACAGGCACCGACTACCTTATGGCCACAACTACAGTCAGCCGCTTCGACAATGGAGGCACGGAACATGGCCCATTCAGACTCAATGTCCCCCGCCTCCCCCGGGACGTGTTTGAAGTTCTGCCGGAGGTGAGAGTTGAAACCCCTTCTGACAGGAGACTCCGCCAGACGTTCCCAGCAGACCCTCACAACACGTTTGGGCCTGCCAGGTCTGTCCGGCGTCCTCCCCCACCACCGGAGCCGACTCACCACCAGGTAGTGGTCGGTGGATAGCTCCGCCCCTCTCTTCACCCGAGTGTCCAAAACATGCGGCCGCAGGTCCGATGAAACGACAACCAGGTCGATCATCGAGCTGCAGCCTAGGGTGTCCTGGTGTCCTGGTGCACACATGAACACCCTTATGCTTGAACATGGCGTTTGTTATGGACAATCCATGACGAGCACAGAAGTCCAACAACATAACACCGCTCGGGTTCAGATCGGGGGGGCCATACCGCCCAACCACGCCTCTCCAGGTCTCACTGTCACTGCCCACGTGAGCGTTGAAATCCCCCAGCAGAATGAGAGAGTCCCCAGAAGGAGCACTCTCCAACACCCCCTCCAAGGACTCCAAGAAGGGTGGGTAATCTGAGCTACTGTTTGGTGCGTAAGCACAAACAATAGTCAGAACCCGTTCCCCTACCCGTAGGCGGAGGGAGGGTACCCTCTCATTCACCGGGGTAAACCCCAATGTATAGGCGCCGAGATGGGGGGCAACAAGTATGCCTGACTGACTTACTTTACCCATAATTAACACGTTCCTCAACAACTTCAAACTTCCGGTTATTTTAGCTCCCATCCTTATTTCATGTCTGGTCTGATCTAAACTGCGGAGCTTTATGTGTTTTAGGAGAGTAGCAGGGGAAAATATAGACTTGCGGCGTAAATTTAGGAGACGTTTCTGAGACGCGTCCGATTGGCGGCCGGTGGAAACGGTTCCGTTGACTCTTATGGCGGCTATCAGCCTCGTGTGACGCTTCGCTGACGTTATGCATCCGGTGGAAAGGAGGCGCTATAACTACTCCTTCCAGGAGAACCTTTTCAGATTCCATTTGCACAGGAGTCAGGAACCTTGATAGAGACGGCCTGTTTAAAAAAAAGAAGAATTTAAAATTAGATTTTTTCTAGTTTTAGTATTTTTAAAATGGCGAGGCCTTAAGAAGTAGAAATCTAGCTAATGAGTCCACCAAACACCTACGGCATCTAAATACCGGCGGAACCACGAGAAGACTCTGAGACCTCAGAGTAGGAGCTAAATGGTTCTAGGAACTGAGGACCGTGGTCTGAACATGTACCAGGAACTAGAAAAGGTTCCTACAGTCCAAAAGAGACTAAAGAAACCTGGGCTTCCAGAACCTCAGCAGAACCTCAGGCTGCATCTATGCAGGAATTCAGGAAAAAGGAGCCCAGACCAGAGCTGAGAGCAGAGAAAAGTTTCACTTCTGTTTAGAAGATGCTTTTGAATATATCTGAAGTCGTATTCAGATGTTCTGAGGGTTTTCGTTCTCTGTGAGTCGGAATGATCAGAAATGAAAGTTTTGTCCTTTTCTAGCCTGTTTCAGAAGAATGTTTTTCAGGATGTTCTGGGTCCGTTCCTGTAGCAGCAAAGTTCTGTGACTCTGCAAGCTGGCCTGCTGTAGACATATTTATTCATATTTCTCCTCT
Source organism: Apricaphanius iberus (assembly GCA_028564705.1). Lineage (NCBI taxonomy): Eukaryota > Metazoa > Chordata > Actinopteri > Cyprinodontiformes > Aphaniidae > Apricaphanius > Apricaphanius iberus. Next base: position 27,022 of record JAPXFQ010002779.1, on the reverse strand, counting down.
CCACAGATGGTTTTATTTTTCTTGTTCCGTTTGGTTTGGACTCAGGACTCAGAAACGTCAGGGGGGCAAAGTATCTGTGTGTTCCTGAACATCTCAGCTTTAACTGGACTTGCTGGTTCTGTGTGAAGGACTTCAGTATCAGCGTCTAAAGATCCGCTTGGTTTGGGTTGGTTCTTCTTGGCTCTGAGCCGCGATCCAGTTCCTGATGTTTGATACTGTAAAAATGTATATGAAAATGCCAAATCTATTTTTATAATTTGTTTGAAAAACGTGTTAACGGATCTAATATCTGCTCACTGTGTAAAGATTTTACTGGTTATATTTAGTAGTTTCAACGTTTGGAATATGAAACAAATGAATAAACCTTTCTTTCTGATGATTTTTACCTGATAGAGGGGGAATCTGATGGCTGTTGCAATATTTAAACATGTTATTAAAAAAGTCCAACACCAGCAGCTGGGTTCCTCTCTGTTCAGTCCGTCTCAACTGGACCGGCTCAGATCGTTTAGTCCGGCTCAGATCGTTTAGTCCGGCTCAGATCGGATCGCATCCAGCAAAGGGAGTAAAGAACGGCTTCCAGACTGGAACAGGCCAGGGCAACATGGACCACCTTCTGTTAATGTGGGAGGAAGCAAAAAGGCTCTCTGGGGGAGCTGCAGAGATCCACATGATATCTGTTAGATGCACTGCAAAAACTGTCAGTTTAACCAGGTCCAGCAAGATTGTTGCAGGCTAAAAAGTATTTTTGATCTTTTGAAGCCTTTATACTAAGAAAGAACATAGATTATTAATCTTATTTAAAGATTAAATGTCTTATTTGGAGAATTCTTACCAAGTGAAATTGTTTTACTGCACTGGCAGATTAAAATACAAGATTATAGTCTAAATAAATCAAATAATCTGCCAGTGCAGTAAGATAATTGTTCTTGGTAAGAATGATCAAAATAAGACATATATTCTCTAAATAAGATTAATATTCCAACAACTTCTGTTCTTGTTTACTATATACATCTTAAAACAAGATTAAAAAACTCTTATTAGCAGGAAACTAGATTGTTGGAATTGGTTGGATGGAGAGTTTTTGCAGTGTGGAGGAGCAGGAAGAAGTCGTGTCTGCAGTTTGCTACAAGCCATGAGCTGCTTTCAGAGAAACACGGTGGTGGCAGTGTCATACTGTGACAGTCGTTGAAGGAAACCAGTAGTGCAGAGTACCAGAGTAGTGCAGTGTTAAAAAAAAAATTTGATTCTTCTAAAATTTGTCCCAAAAAAGTCCAAAACTTGCTTTAACTGGTTAACATAGTTTGTCCTTTTTTACAGCTAAAGTAGGAATTAAAAGTCCAGGTTGACATTTTAAGGCTTATTTTTTAAGTGTTAAAGTTTTGTCCTGTTAAAGTTAGGGATGCACCGATACCACTACTGGTATCGGGGCCAATACCAATTTTTTGTAGGCTACTGTATCAGTTACAGTTACCCAATACCCTTAACCGATACTTAAAATATGTAAACTGCAGTAATTCCATAGAAAATGTTTATTTATCAGTTGAAATTTTTGTTTTTTGGTCATTGTTATTATTTTTTTAATCTTATTCCCCATAATTTGTAACAATCAGAGAAGAAAATAAAACCCATCTTCGAATTCATTGCATTTTTCTTTGTGTGGTAGAAGTATCGGTATTGGTACTCGGTATCAGCAAGTACTCAAATCCAAGTATCGGTATGAGTACAAAAAAAAGTGGTATCACTGCATCCCTAATTAAAGTGTTACTAACAAATGAGGCATCATTGAATTACAGCCATATAATTAAGTTAACTGCACACAAAAAATGTTTTAATAGCACAGACCCGTATGGAACAGATTGGATTGAATCGAGATAAAGGATTCTAACTTTTGAGAATCTGAATCGAATCGATTCTTGACATTTGAAAAATACCCAGCTCTACCTCAGAGCTTTCATGGTGACAGATTTCACTAAAACTCAGTTTATAAAAACATTCATTTAATCATGTTTTCTTTTTCCGAGATCTTTATGGTCAGATTCAAACTTTTAAAATTTGCATTCCAAGCATCGTGTAAAGTCGAAGGATGGTTAGACCCAACATGTGATTTTATGCGTTTTATTTGCTCCAATTGGAGCTCGTGAGTCTGAAGCCTGAGGGAAGGAAGCGAGCAGCTAAAAGCTAAGCTGAGCCCATTATGAGTTAAGTTGGCCTCCGGTGATCCGAGCAGCAGAGCTCCGTGATTCCTCCATCCTGGGGCTCCTTCAGCGGCCCGCCGCATGCTGCAGGGTGAAGGTTGCATCACCTCATCACCTCCCAGCCGCCCTCACAGCAGCATGAAGGGACTGGAAATGCAGATGAGGCAGGTGAGCGTGGGACGTCTGCGGCAGCTGCAAGCTGGCTGAGGTCAGAGGGAGGGAGGGAGATCACGCCATGCATACGCAATGAGATCTGTTTTATATATATCTCATAAAGTTGCAGCAGCGATCCATACTTTTTATATTACAGTCTTATTGGACTTGAGGATTGGAGTTTTGAGACTTAATGAGTTTCATCTTGCGGAGCCTCCCACGCAGCCGAACAGCAGCAGAGCCGCGCTGTTTGTTTAATTCATTACTGCAGCTTCTGACTCCTGCTTTACTCACGTCCCTCATCGGGATTCTGGAGACGACGACTCACTTCTTCCATCCGTTCTCCCTGCTCGCCTCAATGGGAGCAGCAGAGCAGGTTATCTGAGGTTTTATCCGCCTTTTGTAGAATAACAGTAAAAACTGAACAGCAATCATTTCTGTTACATAGCCTGTTATAAGAGAAAGAAATGGGGAGTCATTTTTCATCAATTTGAGTCCAATATATTAAATATACAACATGGCAAAGGGCAAGTATTTAGTCAGCCAATAAATATCCAAGTTCTCCCATCTAAAAATATGAGCAGTCTCTAATTTTCATCATATTTTTACCTCAACCATGAAAGACAAAATGAGAAAAGAAATGTAGAAAATCACATTTAAAAAATAAGTATAAAGTCAATAACAAAACTTCATCTTAGTACTTTGTGATAAACCCTTTGAGGTCAAAGGTCACCTGTAGGTCTCCAGCAGGTATCCACTGTTGCTGCTATTTTGGCCCATTCCTCCATGTTTGGGGACTTTCTATGGGGCTGAGATCAGCAGACTGGCTCGGCCAATCAGGGACCTTGAAATGCTTCTTAGGAAGCCCCTCCTCCTTGGTTACCATGGCGATGTGTTTGGGATCATCGTCATGCTGAAAGACTCAGCCAGGTTTCATCTTGAACGCTCTCACTGATGCCACCATACACGGCCCCATTCATTCTTCCTGGTCCCACAGCATGATGCTCCCACCACCATGCTTCACAGTAGCTATGCTGTAGAGTTTTTACCATAAAGTTCTGCTTTGGTTCCATCTGAGCCTATGACGTTCTCCCAATCCTCTCCTGGATCATCCAGATGCTCTCTAGCAAACTTCAGACGGGCCTGGACATGTCCTGGCTTAAGCAGGGGGACACGTCTGGCGCTGTAACAAGTAGAGTTTTTACAAGTCTTGTTAGCACTACTCCCCTCAGAGTTCAGAACGTCTCAGAAGTGTTTATTATTTCCTTATCCAGGATGATTTAGAGGCTATAATACATCTACACTAACATCCCAGCTTTAGTCTGATCAGGACTTTCTCTCTGTGCTCTACGGCGGTCGGTTAGACAGAACTACTGCAGACATTATCAGGGTTCATGTTTACGTGTTTCCAAACTGCACTGGATGACAAAGTGGACTAAATTCATCTTCTACAGGTTCCTTTTCTACAACCTACACAGGCTGATCGATTGAAATCTCAGACTGGATACAAACTTATCCAGAAGGACTACAAGTGGTTACAGACTTGTCTTTGTGAATAACTGAAAGTAATAAAATATAAGGTCCAGGTTGAAAATAACCGTAACTGTTCCTTTAAGCCTCTCTGTGGTCTCCATGGCGACTCCAAACAGCAGAATCAGGGTCCCCTTCCACTAAGCCGAGCTAATAACTTCTCCTAGTTGGCCAGCTTGCTGAGTTAAGGCATCCAGCCTGTGATTCTGCTCATACAAAGAAAGGCAGCTTGCTAGTTGCTGCCACCAGCTTCTGAAGCGTGCGATACACCAGGAATCCACCAGCTCCATTCAGCAAAAACCCGGTTACCTTAAATCCAATCATATCAATATCTGCTGCTTCCTCTAGGACAGCAGCGACAGACGTAACCAGCTGGATGCATTCTGCCAGGAGAGGAGAATCTCTCCCCGAGCTGTTCTACCACTAGAAAAAAATGTGATCTATTGCATTTAGAGACCAGCTGAGCAGATCCATGGTTAAAATTCACAGGAAAATATAAAGAGAGGCTCCAAATAGACTGACGAAGACAGGAAAAGTAGGCAAGACAGGAGAAGAAGAGAAAGAGAGAAGAAGTATCCATTCTCACCGAGAGCAGGAAGTAGAAAGATTTTATAAATCACATCCAATCAGAATAGCGTTGGTGTTTGGTCTGAAGTTTTCCTTCTTTTTAAGTCGGTTGCATTCAGAACCCAGCTGCATCCATGATGGACCCCGCCTTTCATCAGTGGCGGACTGGAACTAAAAAACAGCTCTGGACTTTGACTCGGCCCAGCCCACAGCAACAGATGCGTCTGAAAACTCCTGAGCAACAGATACAGGTCTCAAACTACAGAAATCTTAACCCATTATATTTTACCTCACTAATTATAATGTAATAACTAATTAATGCTCTCTTTAAAGTGACAGTGTGTAGTTTTTGCAGTACAACTTTGAAAATAGCCATTAAAATATTGTGTAATAATAATTACGTAAAGCATATTAATTGCTAACTATTGGCGATATTGTAAAATATGACTTTAAACATCCATCCATCCATCCATCTTCTTAACCGCTTATCCAATTCAGGGTCACGGGGCAGCTGGAGCCTATCCCAGCAATTATCAGGCGTTAGGCAGGGTACACCCTGAACAGGACGCCAGTCTGTTGCAGGGCCAACACAGAGAGAGACAACCATTCACACTCACATTCATTCCTAGGGACAATTTAGAGTGATCAATTCACCTATCATGCATGTTTTTGGACTGTGGGAGGAAGCCGGAGTACCCGGAGAGGACTTTAAACATCATTTTTAAAATACTTAGGCGCGGGTCCTCTTTTCAGGGGAAAGCCATATTAGATGACGTCTTTACTTCTACAAGAACCCGGACGGACAAAGCGCACGGAACACGTCCGCTATTAAAACATTGATTCCCCTCAAAATGCTAAAAAGTTTCTCCATAAATAAATTTTTACCTCTTCGCTAGTTCCAAGCGATGAAAGAGAGACTGATGTGCTCGTCATGTTGCTGCTAATAGATCATTCTCAGGGAATTGAGCGTTTGAAAACAGCACTAGTTGGACCTCCGTTGTTGAGTTTCTTACTCAAAGACACAGATACCGCATGCTTGTGATAATTTAGGTATGCACTGCCCCCTACTGGCCAACAATTAAAGACTGTGCCTTTAAATGTCTCTGGGTGTTTCTCAGTGCCCAGGAACGTCGCCTTGATGCCTTGGTCCCGGCCCGGTTGCCTAGGAGATTCGTCATCAGGGACCACCAAGGCGTGTTCCAATGTTCATGTTCTACTGAGGAATCTGTCCTTCGTTTGTTAGCCGTTTAGCTAACTAACCAAGGATACATCAGAGGTGCCTTCATGCCTTCTCTCGGTCAAACATTTCCCAGAATACAGCGCGGAAGGAGCCGGCAGCAGCTACTTGGGGATACATTTCTATTTTAAATGTAAGTCAACTTTGCATTCATGTTGATGCTGCAGCGTGTTTATGTTTTGTTTTATAGCTAACCAACTGTAAAAAGTGCAATAGTTTTTTTTCATTGGGGTATAGATAAAAATGTAGCAATCTGAAATAATATCTGCTAACATCAGATTACCTAGCATGTAACCCTAATTTATCCTCCTTTCATACTTATGAGTCCTGCATTTGTCTGGGGAACTTCCACCTGCTCATGTATCTGTCCCTGTGCTGCGGCCGCAGCCTCCTGCACAGCTTTCTCAACGGTTGAGTGAAGAGCATTGACCAGTTAGCTTGCGCATTTATGGGCAGGCAGGCGCGTTTTTGCCACCTATCAGTTCGGGCGTGGAACAACACTCTGGTATTCTCCAGATGGCCGGTCTGCCACTGCCTTTCAGGCAGGAAACATGGACACGAATATATCAGTAACTATTTTCTGTCTTTAAATGAGTATGACACTTTATTTCTAATAACTGCACAGTACTTTACCAAGTCATTTTTGTCCTTACTGGACATATTTTATTCTTATTTCAGGTTTATATTTTTCTACTTTTCTTGTGGGAATCTGAATGCTTCTATCATTTGTCACTTTGCTGCTGTTACAGCTGAATTTCCCCTTTGTGAGAAAATAAACCATGATTCTATTCTAATAGGACTCTGAAAAATGAACCCCAATTTCTTCTCTTATGAAAGCCTGAATAACCAAAATTATTGCTGCTCATTTTTGACACAAACGGATCCTCATAGTTATCCATCGCCAGGAGCTTTTTGCGTTCTCTAGTTTAGAATTCAATCAGAACCGTTGAGCTGGTTCTGGTTAGTCCGCCCACAGCAGAGACTGACCCAGGCTGCTGGTGCCCTCAACGTTTCCCCGCTCTGCATATTTGGATCTGCTTGAATCTAACTGCAGGGAATGTATGGATCTTCTTGGATCTGCTAGAAGCACCATCTGTTTAAAGTTTGGTTCTGGTTGTATTGTTCCCCACCTTCATGTGTGAGTTCTTGTTTATGTGGAAAGACTGAGACAAAGCCAGCAGGAGGAGGGGGACGCTCCCGTCCTCCCTGATCAGATTAAAGCTGCATAAAGGAGAGCAGGTCCACCACTTAGCTACTGTGAAGGAGAAACTTCCTCCTGCACAAAAGTTCTGCTCTGCACCGTGGCTCAAATCGGCTTTGAAGAATTAATCCGTTCATTATGAAGGGAAGGAGGTAAACAACCAGAGGACAGGAAGGGGACCTGAGAGGTAAAACAGCAGCTGAATGTGAAGAGCTCTGGAGTTCCTCTGGGAGCCTTAAACCCCGGTCTGCTCCTTCGACTCGGTCCAGATTATTCTTCCTCCCTTTGTCTTTCATCGCTCCATTCAAACCCTCTGTCCCAGCAGAAAACACGCTCTGCCTGCAAATCCTCTTCCTGCCTCCTCGTCCCACCATCCGTCTCCTTGGAGAGGAGCTGTGGAGGAACGGCTTCAGGCTGATGAAATCAGAACTTCCTCAGAGCCCAGATTAAACTCTGAGTGACCCATTAGACATGGAGTGAACCTCCGGCTGCTTCGGGTCAGCTGAACCCCTCAGACCTTCACTGGGGGGTTCTGGACTCAAATTTCTAACCAACTGACAACAGCTTCACCTCTGACCCCGGGCTGCTGCTGGAACAGCAGATGGAACAGACCCACACTGTCATCTGGTGGCTGCATAGCGTCATTGCAGACAGAACAATAGTTCCCTCAACTTGAGTGACTGAGAAGTTCCTCTAGCTGCCTGCAGCAGAACCAGAACCTGGTTCCGGACAAATGAAAGCTTCCTTTAGGTTAACTTCAGGTTACTGAAACTTTAATCTCAGATTCTGGTTCTGTTCTAGAACCCATGAGAGCAGGAAACCCAAACTAACCACCTTCTCAGTTCCTCTCAGGTTGGACCACACCTGTCCTCATTCAGACAGGTGAAAGCAATCAGGAGACATGACCTCCAGATGACCTCAGGACTCCTTCAAACTTTGATAGAGACCAGCCCTGCATCCGAATACCTCTACTACACCAACTACGTAGCAGGCGAAAAGCAGAAAGCGAGCGATGTAGTAGATATGAATCTCCAGTATGGATTGCCGTAGTAGGCATAAAGTGTGCTACCGCCAAAGTGACATCCGATGCACGCTACGCTATCCCACGATGTAGCGGAAGCCTCAAAATTGTAGAAGAGTGACGTCGGCTACCGAGGACGGGACCACAGTCGACATAAAGTAAAGTACTACTCGCTTGTTTGCTACGCAAGTATACACTGCATCAACGGGATTTTTTCACAAAGGTCCAACTATGCCTGTCGCACATACGCTATAGCCTTATGCTACCTACATAGCCTATATAAAAATAAAATACAGGAAATCAGCCAACTAACGTCAGCAAAACTCTTCTTTTGGCGGGATCTAAAGGGACCGCAAATTGTTTGCGACTAGTGAGTGTTGCGCGCTCAGGATTGATCAGGTAGACACACACACACACACACACACACTGGTGATTCACACACAGCACCTTTAAAATGTCCCAAAAACGCTTACAGAGATATAGATGAGTGGGAAGAGCCCATCCTTGGCTGGACAGGGTCAGCAAAGACCAACACAAGGCAAATTGTAACTTATGTCAGCGAGTGTTCACAGTCGCACACAGAGAACACTCGCTGCACAGCACGGAAGGCCCAAAAGAACACAAAAACACGTCTGTGAGGCTTCAGCATATAGGAAAGAATATTCATGATAGATTACATTTATTGTGCGTTTTCCAAGATATCTTGTGCACTTTTATTTTGTTGGATTAATTGCGGAGGATTTTTTTAAGCCAGTAGTTTTAGGCATAGTTTATTATCTCATTAATATAAACTACAACTTAAACAACAAATCATACTGATTAATTGTTAGGCTGATGTTATTATTATGTTATTTAATCTTTTTCTTTTTCTCAAATGTACTTTCTTTTGTTACTTGTTAATGTGGGAATTAAACTATAAATTATAACAAAAATGTGTGGATATGTTCTGGCTGTTGATATTGTATATTTTTGAGAACTAGTCGATACATTTTAAGTGAACATTGCATTAAATTTCTTAGTATGGTTTGATTGTTGTTCAGACAAGCCATGCAAGCCAATTTAATTGTCATCTCACTCCTAAATTTGTATTTAAATCAGCAGAATAACAAGTTTAAAGGTGTTTGGGGTTAATCTGCAATATCCCCATAGTCCATTTAGAAAGAAATATTGAAAACACATTGTTTGAAGCTCAACAAAGGACCTCATGTTTTTTTTTTATATGGATGCATTTAATTGTAGCTTTTTGTAGCCTAACTTATAGCAATGTTGCATTAATGTGTTTATTGTGAATAAAACATTTCAAGCTTAATGTATGACCATTCTGGATGACCCCCTCACCAAAAGCCCCACACCTCCCCACGAGTCGGATGGCTTGGCCCGTGGTGAAAAACACCCTGTAGCCCAAGTGTCCCTTATTTCAATTTATCAAAGTTGGCAACCTTAATACGGATGCAGGGTCCGAAAGGTACAAGTCCCCAAAGTGCTGAGGTTCTGCTATGGACCCAGTTTACTTAAGGGGCGTTCATGAGACCTTGGTTCCTCTAGTCTGTCGCTTTCTGTCCATCCGTGCAGAGGCATAACCCTCATCTTAGAAGTTTAGTTTATCTTTCATATATAAAGTAGGCTACTCTCACATCAGTTCTTTTGTCGGTATCGGCCCCAATACCTTCTAATGTACATGTGTCGGTTAAACTTAATGCAAGCTAAAGAAATGTCTGCTGAAAGCTGCAATGTGGATGCGGTGAGGAAGGAGTCACACAAAGCAACCAAAAAGAATTCTGTGCTGCTGAAGGGCACGGTAAAGCAAAGTTAGCAGGCAAAGAAGGAGGTGTAAAGGCTTGTGGCACACCGCATGCTCCAGACAAAATGGCCGCCTCTGGTAAAATCTGCAATGACTGCAAAAAGAAGAATCATTATGTCAGATGCTGCAAAAGTGAAATCCAGCAAATTACTGTTCATACACTTAAATTGGACCTGGCATGAAATGTGCATTTTTTGAGGTTTTTGATCATATCTTTTAGTTCCCCCGGCCTGCCTACGGCCCCTAAGGGGTTGAAATGACTGATTAGTCTTTACTATGTCTGCCTACATAGTGAAATTAGCACTCAGAAACAGGCTGTTTGGCTGTTCGGCATATAAAGACACGTTTTGACATATTACGTGTTGAGTTACAGCCAATTACCCCCTTCCCCAAACTACACCCTTCAAGCCCCTCCCTCCGCGGCGCAGAGAGCTACGATAACAGGCAAACAACAAACCAACAGCATGGAATCCAAACCGCTCTGTACCTGGGTGTACAAAAGAAACCATAAATGTTTTTGTCCTCCCCACTTCTGAGCCACTGAAAAGCTTGTGGATAGATTTTATGTCTGCAGGGAATGTGCCCGTCCGACTGCCGAAGCGTGTGGTAGTTTGTGGCAAACATTTCTAGGACGACTGTTTTTCCAACTTGGGACAATAAAGCAGTGGATTCACAGATCGTCTTAAAACGTCTACCAGGATTAATACCAACTCTCCATGAACCAGCAAATATCCCGTACAAGTAAGCATCCTTCCTCAATAATGTCCTTCAGCTGTTAGTAGACATGGTGGCATTGTTTGAGTTGTTCGCTTATCAATTAGCTTCATAGCTAACATTCAGAATTAGCTTCACAGCTAATACCCCAGTTTGTTTATGTAGTATTGGTGCTAGTATGCTTTTATTTTGGGGGAACAAAGATTATATATTATAGTTGAACATTCGAAATATCTTTATAGACTTATTGACCACAGAAGCGCATAGCCTAGGCCCCGCCCACCGAAACCCGGTCGTTCTGTGCTAATGCTAGCAGAAGGGCTACCTCGTCACACCTGCAATTCTACAACAAGGCTGAATTACGGCAAGCCATCCTTTGATATAGTATGAAGGTACTTAGAGTGTGGCTAAAAAGGGCCCAAAGGTTGCGGGGAATTTCATTCCAGTTCTACTTTAATGATAGTGGCTGAGGAATTTTATGTGTATGTTGTTGATGGCTCTAACACAGAGAGAATGAATTGTCAATGACATCGCAGATCAATGATACTGAAGTTGGATACTGATGTCAGAATCAGATTTCAAGAAGATAAGACCCAGACCAGAACTACATACAACTAAGGTGAAAGTGAAAGGTTATTCTGGAGATGCAATACCATTTAAAGGGAAAGGCATTGTTAAAGTGACTCATAGAGTCATGCATTCATTATCGTTCCAAAAGTTGTTCAGGCTATTTTGGGTCCATCTGCGTGTGAGAGACTCAATCTGATAAAAAAGGCGCTCGTCATCGAGATTGAAGGAGATACAGACGATGATGACATCATTAACCAATACGATGGCATTTTTCACGGTCTTGGCTGTCTTCCTGAGGAGCACACAATAATACTGGAAAAAAGTGTGTCCTGTTATTCACCCTAGCCGGAAAGTGCCGTTTGCATCGATCCCAGCGATCTTAGCAGAGCAATGAAGAGACAGCATTTTTAAACTTCCCAGAATAGAGTGATAATGTCACAGTTTGCTAATGCCAAATATTTCAGCAAACTAGATGCAACTAGATTTTGCCAACTAAAACTAGATGAAGAGAGTTCAAGATTATAGACCTTTAACAGGCATTACAGGTTCCTCAGGCTACCCTTTGGGAGTGCAACGGCACCCGAGGTGTACCACAAAACCATCCACATGATCTATGAACATCTGGAAGCGGTGGACACATCAGTGGACGACATCATTGTATGGGGAAGAACAAAAGCGGAGCGCGATAAAAGACTAAAACAGGTGCTGAAAGCGCCCCAAAAGGCAAACTTAAAACTGAACAAAGAGAAATGTTAAATCTTGCTCTGCAAGTTGGATTCTCACGAAATTTGGAGTTTTCCAAACTCTGGAGAATCCATCTTGTAACACTCCAATCTAAACAGTCCGACCTCTGACCCATATTTGACTAGGGATGGGTATCATTTCGTTTTTATCCAATACCGTTGCCAAGCCGGTCGGATGGCACCGGTCCTGTCCTGATTCCTGCCTGGTTTCTCCCAGTAATGGATCTTTCTCTCAGCCAGTTCTGATCTCTCCTTACCTCTGAAGAACCTGCATCATCGCCCCTACTGCTGGTCATTTTCTCCTCCCTGACTCTGATCTTTCTATTGGGGCAATAAAGATTTGTTTCAAAAAAGTGAGAGAAATACTCAGCACATGTTCTGCACAGAAATGAAAGAGGACTGGGTTTATTCCGAGTGTGAACCAACTATCAAGGAATGTAACATCAGTAACATTAGTATTGTTAAACAGCTTAAAACAATATATTGGCGTGTAACAAATTGATTTATTTAGCTAATAATACCTGCATGCAACAGCAGAACTCAACTTACAGCTTTTTTGGAAACATTTCTGCAAACTTTGTTGCCTTTTGCCGCATCTGGTTGGTTTGCTGAACAAGCTGCTCCGCTGCACCTGTCTGTGATCCACAGATTCTGCATTAGCCTGTTAGCATGTCTGCACTAATGGTGCGTTTGTAGACGGCTTGGAAAAATATATTACTGCATATTAAACTGCAGTATCTTTATTCCACTGGTTGTTCAAAGAGACCAATCAGCCTAAAAGTTTAACTTTATCTGTAGTAGGAAGCCAGAGAACCCATTGAGAACATGCTAACTACATGCAGAACGACCCCAGGAAGGGATTTGAACCCAGAACCAACTGCAGCTCCTCTCTGGACACTGATTCGTTTCTATTTCTGACTTTAATTTTACAACATGACAGAAGATCCCAATTGGACAGGTTGAGCTTTTATTCAAAGATTCGAACAGAATCAAAATATTTGCTTCCATTTTCCTTCCATTAAAATAAAGAACAGGATGAGTTCCACCAGCAGACGAACTTCAGGACCAGCTTCAATCCTTCCAGTTGAGTCCCAGCGTCTCGGCGATGAAGGAGAAGATGTGCGTGTCCTCCAGGATGGCCTTGGCCGTGGGCTTCCCGGCGCCGTGTCCGCTGCGGGTGTCCACGCGGACCATCAGGGGCTGCCGCTGCTGCGGGCTGCTACCCACACCATGCTGCAGGGCGGCACAGAACTTCAGCGTGTGCAGGGGAACCACGCGGTCGTCGTGATCCGCCGTCAGCAGCAGAACCGCCGGGTACGGTGGGCCCGAATACGGAGGCTCTGGAAGGTTGTGGAGAGGAGAATACCTGGAGAAGAGGAGAAGGGATGGAAGGAAGGTCAGAGGAAGGACGTCTAGCTCTGGTACTGCTGAGGAACTACAAGGACATGGAGGAACTAGGAGGGGCATTTAGAAGCTAGGAGGAACTAAAAGGAACTAGGAGGAACTATAAGGAGCAAGGAGGAACTAAAAGGAACTAGGAGGAACTATAAGGAGCAAGGAGGAACTAAAAGGAACTAGGAGGAGCTAGAAGAAACTAAGATGAAGATGGAGGAGCAAGGAGGAACTAATAGGAACTATGAGGAGCTAGAGAAACTAGGAGGAGCTAGGAGGAAGTGGGAGGAGCTAGGAGGAACGAGGATGAGCTAGGAGGGGCATGGAGGAACTGGAAGGAGCTAGGAGGAACTTAAAGGAACTAGGAGGAACTATAAGGAGCAAGGAGGAACTAAAAGGAACTAGGAGGAACTATAAGGAGCAAGGAGGAACTAAAAGGAACTAGGAGGAACTATAAGGAGCAAGGAGGAACTAAAAGGAACTAGGAGGAACTATAAGGAGCAAGGAGGAACTAAAAGGAACTAGGAGGAACTAGGAGGAGCTAGGAGGAACAAGGAGGAAGTGGGAGGAGCTAGAAGAAACTAAGATGAAGATGGAGGAGCAAGGAGGAACTAATAGGAACTATGAGGAGCTAGAGAAACTAGGAGGAGCTAGGAGGAACAAGGATGAGCTAGGAGGGGCATGGAGGAACTGGAAGGAGCTCGGAGGAACTAAAAGGAACTAGGAGGAAGTATGAGGAGCTAGAAGAATTGGGAGGAGCTAAGAGGAACAAGGAGGAACTGGAAGGAGCTAGGAGGAACTCAAAGCAACAAGGAGATGATAGAATGAACTAAGAGGAGCTTGGAGGAATTAGGTGGGAACTAGGAGGAAGTAAGAGGAAGTAGGAGGAAGAAGCTGATAAAAGGTGAAGAAGCTCCAGAGTTCTCGTGGATCTTGATTCAGAGGAGTTTTTACTGTACTTGATGAGCCACTGGAACTGTTCCGGGTCGTCGGCGCAGCCGTAGTCGGAGGTCCAGGCGTGGCCGATGGTGAACTTGTGGAACTTCAGCATGTCCATGACCCCGACCTCTGCTACCACGCAGCCGAACAGCTCTGGGCGCTGGATCATGCAGGCCGCTGCAGGAGCAAAGAACGTCAGTCCACCTGGTCTAAAGAACCGTCCTGCTAGAACCTCCTGTACAAGGCTACCTCCAGAACTTTCTAAAGCAGTGGACCCCCTGAGACTTTTTTTATCAACTCTGAGGCAAAAGGAGAAACTGCCTTTTAAATTGCATTGAGCCGTTTATTCACTCCTTGAGGCAAATATGAGTTTTCAGTTGTAATTTCCAGAACAAAAAAACATAAATCAGCAGCAGCTCCTCTGCATATTTAGGCAGTTTCCAGAAAAATGTAACAGAGCAGGATAAATATGCAGCAGCCTCTGAACATTGGGAAACAAAATAGATGCAGTAAATTTCTAATATAGTAACTACTTAGTAATTACTAACTAGTAACACTTTCGACAGTAGTTTTTCTTTGCTTGTAAAGTGCCTTGAGATGACATACGCTGTTAATTGGCACTACTTAAATAAACTGAATTGTTACAAATTTCTGAAAAATGCTGCATTAAAAATCTATTTTATTACATACATATTTAAGAAAACCTGTATGAAACACATTTTTAAATAGCAGATTTCAGAAATACATGTGTAACAAAACATAATTTTCACTTCTATCTGTATGTCAGTGATGTGTAAGTGTTAATGAGACATTTGAGTTTCTGAAACCTGGGTTGAATAATAATAACATCTGTAATAATTCATCTCTCCAGCTAAAGTCTGTTTCCGTTTTTGGGTCTTTATGTGTCTCAGAGGTGATTAATTATGAGCCGAATAGAATGTGACAGCAGGTGTCTTAAATATTGAACATTTTCACAATTTTAAAATTTTCTGAGATTCTGAATTTGGGACCTCCATTAATCGTTATAATCATAAAATATTAAAACTTGGGCTTGAGCCCCGGACTTTTTCTGAGAAACCCCAAATCACAGTTTTAATTTTGAATGGGAAACAAAAGCTTAAGCTGCAGTACCGCAGTTCACCAGAGAGGCAGCAGAGAGAAGAAAAGCTTCTGCAGCCTCAGCAGTCTGCCTGCTGGAGAATTTCTGAAATGGATATAAGGAACGTTTTTAGACAAAAACTACAGCTGTGATAAAATGGATCATGACTTAGGTCTATGAATCTTATTTAAAAATGCTGCCTTGCCAAATGTTAGTTTGCTATTAGTTTGGTGGAGAAAATGAATGGTAAGACAATGTTACGTGTATGGTGACATTGGAAGAATGTAGAAATACTTGGATAAATAATTAAATATCACAGAGGAATATGACTGAGAAACAACTGAAGAAAAGTAAAATTGTGTTACAGTAACTAAGTAAATACAGGTAGTTAAACTGAGAGTATGAAATATAAATGTAACAGCCTGTATTTTTGATTTTTCATCAGTATGGCCGAAGGGGTTAGAAAATCATAACCACTTTTTACCCTCCATACTAGCTATTCAGTTTTTATTAATTTTGATACTGAGTCTGAATGAGGGGAATAATCCACATTGTGCCATCACACATCTAGCAGAAAATACGCGTCACTTTTTTTGTCCCCAATGATAAAAACCACTGATTCTGGCACTAATGGCTCCTTGGAGTTTATCAGATCAGCTGCAGATCCACAGATGTTCCCCAAAGCCTCAGTAACTCTACAACCTGCTGTGAGCTCCCAGACTGATGGATGAAATGAGTACGATGTTCATATCTGAGATGGGTTAGCTCAGATGCTGTGTGTAAATGCAATCAATTAAAGCTGTTGTTGAGAGAATTGGTAACAGGTCATGAAACTTGAGCATAAAGCTAAAGAAAAACAGGATTAAATCAGAAAGAATGAAGAACAGAGCAGGAAAAACATCAGAGGTTCATGTCTAAGACGATAAGATCTTTGTGGCCCTGATGTTTTATATTATCTGCTCTTAATGGATGTGAGCCGTGTTCCCTGGACCAGTGATTTTAGGCGACTTCAGTCAGCAGCTGATAGATGATAGTTAATATGGTTTAAGTTTTGTTTTGCTTGATTCAAGCATATTTAGTTTATTCCAGTGTGTTTTATCTGATTAAAGGTGAATGCAGAAGTTGAGATGACTAAGTTAGTCATCTGGGCCCTGATCATCTTCAGTCCTACACAACCTTCCTGAGGACGGTGGAACATTTGGACCGGGCTCTCACCCACTAGCAGGCCCCCGTTAGAACCCCCGTTGATGGCGATGCGGCTGGCTGTCGTGTACTGCTCCTGGATCAGGAACTCCGCGGCGAGCTGGAAGTCGTCGAAGCAATTCTGCTTGTTCTGCAAGGTTCCGGCTGCAGACGGAGAACACGGTCAGAGAGCAGAAGCCAGACGGGAGCCGCAGCCCGGGTGCCGTCGGCGCCGGTACCTTTGTGCCAGGTGAGGCCGTACTCTCCGCCGCCTCTGATGTTGGCCACGGCCAGAATTCCCCCCAGGTGTCTCACAAACAGCAGGTACGCCACGCTGGGTCGGGGAACCAGAACAGAACTCACATTTTTAATCACCGAGAGTAAAGAAAAACCTGGACTGACGGGTCCAAAAGGAAGGTTCTATGAGTTCAGAACCCGATCAGAACCGGCAGTAGTCACTCACTTGTAGTAGGGCTGGATGGACGCCTCAAAGCCTCCATATCCGTACAGGAACACCGGATTGGACCCGTCCCTCTTCAGGTTCTTGGCATGGACCAGGAACATGGGAACCTTGGTTCCGTCTTTACTGGGGTAGAACACCTGGAGAACACACAGAGAGGAGGAGGAGGTTGGATGGAACCATCCAGAACCGGCCCGGCTGAGCTCCAATGAATGTTAAAAGAACCGGGTCCGCTTCCTGGTGCCTGTGAAGAGCTGCTGGGACGAAGTGGGTCAGAATTTTTAACCAGAACCTGGACTGAGTGACGACCCGTCAGAACCAACTCATCCGTCTAGAACCTTCCCAACTGACCGGCATCGTTTTCTGTGATTTTTCAGTCAGAACCGTTTTGGTTCTGGTCCATTTACTGCTCATTTAACGCTGCAGGGATGGTTTCACCACCAGGTGGAGCTGTGCCCTCACTGATCACCTTCCAGCCCTACTCTGCAGGGAGGAAGACTTTGGTTCTTTAGCTCCTACAGAACCCGACCAGAACCGCGGTCCGAAGGGTCCATGACTCCAACCTGCTTCCAGCAGCAGCAGCAGCAGATGTTCTGAAGCTCAAACTGTTTCTTTGATCTGCAAGGAACACAGATATAAAGTAGCTTCTGGGCTAATTCTGGCAGATTTACATTAATATGTTCAGGAATATGCGTTGTCCCTTTTAAATACGTAAATAAATACATAATCCTACATTTACTTGATTAATTTTACTGCATTTTAACTTTTACATAAATAAAACTAATCATTAAAAGTAATCGCTAATCTTGCAGAAGAATGCAAAAATGCTCTTTTAAATAAAGATTGGAACTATTATTCAGATCTGAGTCGTAAATTGTGTTTTTTTTTATCATAATTTGATTCTCATGGGTTTTTTTTTTTACTGATTGTGTTTCATCTGTTTTTAATCTACATTATTTTGCATAAACGTGTTTCTTTTACCTTACCTAAATTGCTCATTGTACTTTCCTCTTTTTATTAATGGATTCTTGTGTTTTTATGTTTTTAAATTTCATACTCTCACATAAATGTTATTGTATGCTTCAAGTTCTAAATGTATTTCTTTTAGTGATGATCTGTTTAATTTTCAGGTTTTTGTCACGTATTTGGTTCATTACCACTGAATCATGTGAAGCACATTGAATTGACTTGTGTTCAAAGTGTGTTATATAAATTAAAATTGCCTTGCCTAATATTAGGAAAATATTTCTGGATGTTCTGCGAGTAATTTCCCAGAATCCAAACGAACGTGTTTTACCAAAACTCCATCAGACGACGACACAAACGGCCAGTTTATGTTAAAGTCAGACATCTTGTTTTTTAGCTGCTGATCTTTGGAGATGAACTAAATATATGATAAACACTTTATGTGTCACTGGAAGCACTGTGCATTAGTTGTTGTCTTAGTTTAATACGTTTTATGATGAACATATTTATTTGAAAAAGTTTGCTTCAACTTTGTTAGTTTGTAATTATTTTTCAGCTCTTTAAAATACCAGAATTTACACACAACTTTGTATTTTTATCTGAAGTTATTTTTAAACAATCAGTATCTACAGAGCGGATCGGATGTTCTGATCAGTTACTCAGTGGCGTCTTGAGCAGAATTTTTACATATTACTGTTTTACTCTTACTTGAGTAGTTAGTTGGACGGCTACTTTTAATTTTTCCTAAATAAAAATATGCTGAAGTAGTACTACTCTTACTTAAACAGTTTCTGCGTGCTCTAACCACCTCCTCTGCTCGTGACATAAAATCATGCCAGAATATTTCCAAACGCTGCGTAACTGAAAACGTCAGAGAGATTTTTCTGCAGCTGAATCTGTGATTCAAGAATAGAGAAAAACACCTTAAACCTGAGAGTGTGAATCATATTTAGTTATTTAGTGGTGAAATAATCTCTGGATCAGCAGTGAATAGCAACGTTCCAGGTAAATAAAGATTTAGCATGTAAGAGACAATTTTGATAAAAACTTAATCTGTCTCCAAAAAATTATTGCCTTAGATTAAAAAAAAATAACATACTGTACATGCTGAACCAAATGAGTCCATATAGTACTGAAATCTATATTTATAAGAGAAGCAGAACTGCAGCTCTGCAGACTACCGTTCACAAAGATCTTCACCTCCGTAACGTTTTGTCACAAACACAGGATGGTCACAGGGGGTCAAACGCGGCTGATTTTGGAGAAAAACAAAAAGGATCGAGAATCTCCCGATGGCCAGCACCACCCTGACACAACAAGCTGGACGGGGACGTCTGCTGCGTGTCTGAGGTTCAGTGAAGGCATCCTGAGGTGGAAGCTGGAGGACTTCTGAGACCAGAACCCAGCAAGTCCAACAGAGGAGTTCAGAGAAGCTGCGGTAGAAACTTCAGTCCAGGCGGCAGCTGCTGGAGGTCAGAGGATGTCTGAGGGACAGAATGGGGCTGGAGATAAAAGCTCTGAGCTCACCTGGCTGGTCTGGAAGTCCTCCTGGTTGATGCCTTTCACCTCCACCTCTCTGAAGACCCGGGGCTCAGGGTTGGAGCGGCTCAGGTCGCAGTGGTAGATGATTCCTGGAAGACAGCGAGAACCAGCAGGTGAAAATCCGAAGCCGCTCCTGGAGAACGTTCTGCTGCTGCTGCAGCTCAGAGGAGGAGGAGGAGGAGGAGGAGGAGGTCTACCAGGAGTGGTGAAGGAGGTGAACTTGTAGAAGAACTCAGAGTGCTTCTTCTTGCAGCTCACTCCAGCGATGGTGCCCACGTCCAGAGGCAGATCCCTGACGTGCTGACCGCTCGACAGATCAAACAGCTGCAGGACGTCCTTCACGTCGTGGACGTAGTTGACCAGCAGATGGCGCTGGTTCACACAGGAGACAAAGCCTAAAGGGACAGAGGAAGGGGATTAGTTCCTTAGATGGACAGCCTAAGTCCCGCCCATCTACTTCCTGAATCAAAGTCGCATGAATAAAAGTTATGTTCTGATATCAGTGAAATATAACGATACGTGGCGGAGAAAGCACTGATTTTACTTTAGGTTTTATGTGAAAACACCCGGTGGACTACAACTGATTGAAATGTTTGGATCAAAATCATTTTTATTGTAAAAAGCCATCTTTGTGCGCGAGTGATTGGGTGGCAAGAAAACAAACAAAATGAAGGGGTATGAAGGCGAGACCAACATTTCCAAGAGAGTTATAATATCTAAAAACTTTAACGTTTGAATTCAGGAGGCGGTTTAAAGAGAAACTTAAAATCTCTATTGACGGCAAAGTCAAAGTTATTCAAAGTCCTTATAAGATCCGTGAAACACGGTTCAATTCACCGGTAATCTGGCCAAAAATCCGCTGGGGAGACATTTACTCCTGTTTAACAGAAATCCTTGGACCCTTCACTCGTAGAAAAGTTTAAGTTTCAGAAGTCTAGAGGCCTACGATTATGTTTTTTTGGGTCAATCCCCACAAAACACAAAACTACGGTTGTGTTAAAGAGGTCAGACCTGGTAGAGTTACAGAGTGATTCGGATCACCGGTGGGTGATTGCCAAGGACAACAGAGGAATCCTCCCTCTGACTGCAAAGCTGGATAAGTCCTCATTGATCAGTGTCCTTATATTTTTATTTATGAATGGAAATGTGGTCGCTGTTGTCCTGTGCCTAGAGATATTCTATGGCGTCTGGTCTCTGGTTAAAAACTATATCACCACTTACACAATTCTGCTTTTTTAAAGGGCCTATATCATGCAAAATCACGTTTTTGGAGTTTTCAACCATCTGGTAATCCAATTTTCTCATAAAAAAAACCCACCAGAGGTTTTAAGATTAATTCCCGTATGTCTGAATAATCCTCCTGAATCCTGCTCTCTGAGCAGCTGCCCCTCCCTCTGCTAGAAAACCCTTGAGTGCTATGAGCTTCTCAAAGCTCATAGCTGCTTCGGTTTTTGGCAGCTTAAAACACTGTTTTGTTGGATTTTTTACTTTCTCTGTGAAAACGCCCGTTTGGCTGCATGGATTACAGGATTTTATTCTACATTCCTAAAGAACAGCAGCTGGATCAAAAAACAAAGACGCCTGATGGAAAGAGACGTAAGTGGCTACATGCTAATGCTAATGTGGGTTAGCCATTATCAAGCTGCTTATGTGATCTTATAACAGCATTGTGTGGTTAATTAATTGATGCGTAGCATCTTAGAATGTTCAGTAAACGGGTGCAAACAACACCCACGGCTTTTTATATACTGGGCTGGAAAGATTAGCTTAATGGTTTGGGCTCTGTCTAAAGCCTGGAGATTAGGCAATTGGAATAGGCTTTATTGACTTCGTTTTTTTAACAAAACAAAAATATAAACCAAACATCTGAGCCCTTAATATAACAGTTTCCTTGTGGTACTTTGTGATTATCAGATTCTTTGTCAGAATCCTGTTTGTGATGATGCTCAGCCTGTTTGTCTAGGTTTGATTGGCTCCCGGCTCTGCAGGGCAGCGTTGGGGTGCAGGAGGCGGGATTATAGAGAAACGAGCCGTTTCACTTCGTGGTCCAACATTAATTACATGATACAAGTTAAATTTCAAGACAGATTAATACTGCATAACACCAACGGTAACATTTTATCATATATGTGTCTATCCCAGAAGTTGAAAGCTGTAAAATAGCATGATATAGTCTCTTTAAATCTAGTTTTGGAGAAACATGCGGTCATTTGGCAGCTTTAATATTTAAAGTAAAAGCAGCTGTCGGGATCGGACTTTCAGCTGCTGCATGAGGAGCTTGATGTGTGGGACATCCTGAATCAGAACGTGGAAACAATATAATGCTAATGATTTTAAAATATGCAAACTTTAACGTTTTTACAAAAACATATTCTCTAAATACAGAGTCAGAAGGACTTACATGAACAAAATAAGCCTCACAAACTGTCAGTCGCTGGATGAATCCAGGCTGTCATCAGAGCATCCCAGTTTAAATCCCTGATTTCCCTCAATCTTTCACTTTTTTCATGTTTTTTTTGCAGGAAACTCTAAAAAAAAAACCTTATCAGGCCCCTAATGGGACGTACAATCGACCACACAGCAGGAGTGAACAATCTGCTCCGATAAATCCTCCCCCAAACACGCAAAACAGTAGAATTAAAGGTTAAATACGCTGTTTATTGCCACTAATACCCATGATGCAATGTGAGAAAGGTAAAAATCAACGTCACAAACGATCCTCCTGTTGGCACTATATAAATAAACTGAATTCCATATGAATGATTCAGGGCGTAAGGCTATGCTGACCAAACAATTACTTTTATCGCTCCATTGACTTCCATTCACTATTTTTCTGACCCTCAGGGCGGCTGGAAGGGGAGGAGCCTAATGTTTCCTGTCAGAACCAGGTTGGACCATCAGCCACGGAGCTCAGAGGGACGAAAAGAAATGTTCCTGATTCATTAAGAACTTCTGCATGTTTTCTGTCTCATCAATAAACCGTCACGTTTCCCATTTTCCTGCAAAGCTTTCTGTCATTCCGGGAATATTTCCTATTATCTGCGACCGTTTCCCATCATCGGGGAACGTTTTATCATTATCCGGGAATGTTACTCATCACCTGAGAACGTTTCCCATTATCCTGGAAAGCTTCCCATCATTCAGAAACGTTTCCTATTATCCGAGAACGTTTCACCATTAGGATTAAATGTTTTCAACATTTCACGGGAACGTTTCTCCATCATCGGCGAACGTCTTCCCATCATTTGAGAGAGTTTCCCTGAATCCGGGAACGTTCTCCTTCATCCAGAATGACTCAGCAGCTGAAGGTGAAGCAGGTTTCACTTTTCCGCAGAGTTCCCTCTGACGGAGGCGTTCTGCCACAACTTCCCACTAGCTGCGGTCGCACTGTCACAGAAATTCAAAGAAAAGCTGTTGCAACGCTGACAGGAATGAAAACGTGGAAGTGCGGTTCTGATGATGAGAGCTCTACGTGTTTCTGAAGGCGACTGGACTTTTTTCCTGTGGACAGAGAGACGGTCCCGACAGAACTCTGATTCATTTCTTCCCAGCATCAGAACCCGCCGCAGGGGGAGGCCCGCTACTCACCCAGGACGTCCTGCTCATGCTGCGGGATCAGCGTGACCCAGTTCTGCCTGTCTGGGTTCTGGATGTCGATGTTGATGAGGCGGTACCGCGGGGCGTCCAGGTTGGAGCGGAACGTGAACACGCTGCCCTCGTTGGTCACGTACGAGTACTGAGCTTCAAAGTTGTCCACCAGTTTGACCCACGGCAGCAGCCCTGCAGGAGGAGGAAAACGGGTCATCATGAAGCCCAGAGAAACCAAAAACACTTTCACAATAGCCTGCGTCTAGAAAGTTTCGACACTCGGTTCTCACAGAACAGAAAACATCCACAGAGTGACAAAAGCTGGACTCTGACTGACGAAACTGAATTTGATGTTTCATCACAGGCTGGATGGAGACACAGATGGTGTCTTTCTGGTGACAACTGGCACATCTGTGGGGCACGTCCTCCACAGACCTAGCCAGAAAATACACAGGGCCCTGGAAATATGCAAGACACAACCAGTAAATATAGAAGACCCAACCAGGAAACATACAGGACCTAACCAGGAAATATACAGGACCCAACCAGTAAATATAGAAGACCCAACCAGGAAACATACAGGACCTAACCAGGAAATATACAGGACCTAACCAGGAAATATACAGGACCCAACCAGAAAATATAGAAGACCCAACCAGGAAACATACAGGACCTAACCAGGAAATATACAGGACCTAACCAGGAAATATACAGGACCCAACCAGAAAATATACAGGATTCAACCAGAAAATATACAGGACCTAACCAGGAAATATACAGGACCTAACCAGGAAATATACAGGACCCAACCAGGAAATATACAGGACCCAACCAGAAAATATACAGGATTCAACCAGAAAATATACAGGACCTAACCAGAAAATATACAGGACCTAACCAGGAAATATACAGGACCCAACCAGGAAATATACAGGACCCAACCAGAATATACAGGACCTAACCAGGAAATATACAGGACCCAACCATGGAAATATACAGGACCCAACCAGAAAATATACAGGATTCAACCAGAAAATATACAGGACCTAACCAGGAAATATACAGGACCCAACCAGGAAATATACAGGATTCAACCAGGAAATATACAGGATTCAACCAGGAAATATACAGGATTCAACCAGGAAATATACAGGACCTAACCAGGAAATATACAGGACCTAACGAGGAAATATACAGGACCCAACCATGGAAATATACAGGACCCAACCAGAATATACAGGACCTAACCAGAAAATATACAGGACCCAACCATGGAAATATACAGGACCTAACCATAAAATATACAGGACCCAACCAGGAAATATACAGGATTCAACCAGGAAATATACAGGATTCAACCAGGAAATATACAGGACCTAACCATAAAATATACAGGACCTAACCATGGAAATATACAGGACCTAACCAGGAAATATACAGGACCTAACCAGGAAATATACAGGATTCAACCAGGAAATATACAGGATTCAACCAGGAAATATACAGGACCTAACCAGGAAATATACAGGATTCAACCAGGAAATATACAGGATTCAACCAGGAAATATACAGGACCTAACCATGGAAATATACAGGACCTAACCAGGAAATATACAGGACCTAACCAGGAAATATACAGGACCTAACCAGGAAATATACAGGACCCAACCAGAAAATATACAGGATTCAACCAGGAAATATACAGGACCTAACCAGGAAATATACAGGACCTAACCATAAAATATACAGGACCTAACCATGGAAATATACAGGACCTAACCATAAAATATACAGGACCCAACCAGGAAATATACAGGATTCAACCAGGAAATATACAGGATTCAACCAGGAAATATACAGGATTCAACCAGGAAATATACAGGACCTAACCATAAAATATACAGGACCTAACCATGGAAATATACAGGACCTAACCAGGAAATATACAGGACCCAACCAGGAAATATACAGGATTCAACCAGGAAATATACAGGATTCAACCATAAAATATACAGGACCTAACCAGGAAATATACAGGACCCAACCAGGAAATATACAGGATTCAACCAGGAAATATACAGGACCTAACCATAAAATATACAGGACCTAACCATGGAAATATACAGGACCTAACCAGGAATATAAGGACTAACAGGAGAAATATACAGGACCTAACCAGGAAATATACAGGACCCAACCAGGAAATATACAGGATTCAACCAGGAAATATACAGGATTCAACCATAAAATATACAGGACCTAACCATGGAAATATACAGGACCTAACCATAAAATATACAGGACCCAACCAGGAAATATACAGGATTCAACCAGGAAATATACAGGATTCAACCATAAAATATACAGGACCTAACCATGGAAATATACAGGACCTAACCATAAAATATACAGGATTCAACCAGGAAATATACAGGATTCAACCAGGAAATATACAGGACCCAACCAGGAAATATACAGGATTCAACCAGGAAATATACAGGACCTAACCATAAAATATACAGGACCTAACCATGGAAATATACAGGACCTAACCAGGAAATATACAGGACCCAACCAGGAAATATACAGGATTCAACCAGGAAATATACAGGATTCAACCATAAAATATACAGGACCTAACCAGGAAATATACAGGACCTAACCATAAAATATACAGGACCCAACCAGGAAATATACAGGACCCAACCAGGAAATATACAGGACCTAACCATGAAATATACAGGACCTAACCATGGAAATATACAGGACCTAACCAGGAAATATACAGGATTCAACCAGGAAATATACAGGATTCAACCAGGAAATATACAGGACCTAACCAGGAAATATACAGGACCTAACCATGGAAATATACAGGACCTAACCATAAAATATACAGGACCCAACCAGGAAATATACAGGATTCAACCAGGAAATATACAGGATTCAACCAGGAAATATACAGGACCTAACCATAAAATATACAGGACCTAACCATGGAAATATACAGGACCCAACCAGGAAATATACAGGATTCAACCAGGAAATATACAGGATTCAACCAGGAAATATACAGGATTCAACCAGGAAATATACAGGACCTAACCAGGAAATATACAGGACCTAACGAGGAAATATACAGTAGCCACGCAGGAACCAACTAGGACCCAACTGGGACTCGGTGTATTTGGACTCTGAGTTTCCAGAGAACATTTGACCCAAAGTTCTCCTTTTCAGAGAGGTTACATCACAGGAGAATGTGGAGAAACCGGTCCGGCTTCGCATTTCTGTGGAAGACATCTCTGGAGGAAAGTATTACCTCCTCATTCAATTGTTCTGCAGATGTGACTAATTTCATTTTCATGTTTCCACAGATGCCGCATTCTTCCCCCTGCAGCAGGAAATGGTTGGTTGGGTCAATGAATGGATGGTCCGTCTGTCTGTCCATCATACTTGCCAACACTGATACCTCAGAATTAGGTCAAAAACATTGAAAATTATATATACACTGTACATCCAAATAATTATAATTATTAATAATTATTGAACCTTAGAGTATTTATTGTTTGACAAAATAACAGTCCACAGAAATAATGTAAGTTAAGAAATTAAACGGTCCCTCCACTTTTTGGTGAAAAACCTTTTGTGTAAAAAGGTTGCAATGTTTTTTTTATATGCTTTCATACCATATTGATACATAAACCTTAGCAAAATAAAAATTGTAATTTTAACATGACGACTGCTCAGATTGGGTCCCCACTACAAGAACCCCTCTGCTTTTATTTTGGTGCTACAGTCCCATCCTGGGCCCCTTTTAGCCCCTCTTTGTTAACCTCCTGGATACGCCCCTGCTCAGCAGCGCTGAGGCGTTTAGGAGGTCAGGAATAATCAGGAATAATCAGTATTAATCAGTCCAACAACTGGTAGGAGTCTCTGTGTCAGGAGAGAGGGAGAAAGTCATTTTTCTTAGTTTGGTCGTAGCACAAACTAAGAAAGCAACGAGTCTGATGATTCTCACACTAACGTTGGTTTTTGCCAAACCAAATCGCTGCTGCGCCGTGCGTCACTGATTGTTTTCCTCATAGACAGAAGAATCACGTAGGTGACCTATTTTTGATTCAA